>JASANF010016964.1:0-22674 GCA_030248245.1 Trissonchulus sp. WLG1_4
GTGCGCGTCTTTGTGTGTTTTCATCTGTGTGATTGTGCATGTCTGTGTGAATGTAAGTGTGTGTTTTAAAAAGTGTCTGCTGTGTTGACATTTATTGTCTATCTCGTGCTATTTTTCTAACTACCTACGTACGTAGATACGTATACACAACTGTTAAAGATCATACGTACATTTAACAAAGCTCATTTGCATAATTATTTCCTATGATTATGTCTAGACAAAATTCAAAGGTAGTAGTTATTACAATCTTGCATTGCTAAGTTGGACGACGTGTCATACATTCATCCGTCTCACAGCATAGTAAACTTGCAGTACGATTTCACATCACACAGGCTCATTTTGATATAATATTTCATAGTATTCACATAATCTCATACAGTGAACTTGCAGTAAAGTCTCAAATCTCACAGGCGTCACATTGATATTTTATCTCAAATTATTTACATAGTCTCAAATTGTCCACCGTTTCGGGCAGTCCACCTACACTAATTTTGAATAAAAGACCAGTTAGTCATAGGCACAGTGTCACAAATAGCCTACTACTTGACGAAAGTTAGGTCAAATAACAATGCACTATTATGCAAGCGCTATTATTAGCAGCATTTGTGAATGGCAACATAAGTGCACCCCATAACAAATTTAAGCGCATATGAGCTGCAAAAAATGGCACAAGTGAATCGTCAGCTGATATATTTTATACCAATAAGCAGATGTCAAGGATTTGTGGACGAAAGGTTGACCCAGACGTACAAAAAATATTGGAAATGGTTAGCATGGCAACGGGGTTGCAGCAAGTTATTTCAGAGAGCAATTAGCTTATTGCAATTATTGGTGTGTATAGCGATTTTTTGATCTGGTTCAAAAACAGTGATTTTTGATTCTCTCAGTAAATTGACTGGTTATTAAAAAACTGGGGGACATGCCTGGGGATTTTAAACATCAGATAAATGAACAAATAACTGGGAACGCAAATAGAAAACAAAAGTCGATAGATGGATGGATGGATAAAGGATGCTGAACATTTTTGTGTCAGTCATTGGCTACAGAGATGCAACAAAGAACACAAACTGTTCGGGTCCGACCGCTAATGTGAAAACCTCTAATTCTTTGTCTGAAACTGGTGATTGCTTTGGTCGATATAACAGTAATCAGACTGAGTCAATGACAAATAGTGCTACTGGTTCTGCGGTACAGTGACAACGAAAAGGAAGTTTAAGGCGTTATTGAAAGTGTTGTAAGCAAGTTTGGCAGAAAGCAGAAGTCTGCCGGTAAGTAAATGCACTGCACGGTCATTTGTTGACATTAATATTGCTTCATACAAGGGACCAATACGCAGGTAAAGCTCTGGCAACTCATTATTTTTACAGCATAAACGACACTGTGATGGTTTTACCTAGGATACTATGTACCACAGGTGCAACATTGGAAAACTGCAAGCTTTAGTTAGGCGGGGTAGGTAAGCTCTCCCCCCAACCTGACCCCGCTACCCCCCCCCCCCAGATTGGCTTTCACCCTTCAAAATGGGCAAAATTTTTGAATACTCACTCGTGTAGCAGCCCCCTTCGGTCGACGACTACCGTGGCAAATATTCTTAGCTGCACATGTGTGGTTACAATACATAAAGCTTGTAACTGTCAGCTATTAATTTATAATTACATCGTGCAAATGAAAATTTGCTGCGCAGCAGGTTTTGGTTCACCAAGTGAAAATATAGCTTTGATATTTCCAGGCCCATTTTGCATTAGGCTTTGCTTGTTTCCGTATACTACAGCAGTTCCTGTTGCCCAGAATAAAATAATTACAAACTGCAAAGGTGTGGTTTTCGAGATGTGTACGACGTGACGTTGCGACTAGCTACATATATCTGTTAGCCTAAATGTAGGTATTGTATTCATGATGGTGGTAGATAATCGTGAGACGCATATAATTAGAATTTCTTCCCTTTTATCCGAACGGAAAGAGAGCCGGACCTGACGCTGCTGTTATATCGGGCAGACAGGGTCCAGCAAGCTTGAGCTTCAATCCTGCATACATTTAAAAATCAGTTTAATCTCAAAGAGCAAGTGACCCTTGTACCAAGCAGATAAGTGTAAGGCTTCACTTGGGAGACCCCCCTTCCTCCCATATAACAATCCGCTTACCTTTCACACTTTTCACAATGTGAATTTACGCTCATCGTATTTTAACACTATATATGTACGTACTTGCGCGTTGCGCTCTGCTGTGTGTGTACGCTCGGTTTTGCGTAATGTGAAGTAACGTGTATAATTGTAATAAAAATGCCCTTTCAACAAGGGCAGCAGTGTGGGTAGAATAGGAAAACTGGCTGATCTGTAGCGGAAAAATGTTAATAAGCTTGTCAAATACCCGGGACAAGTTTTGCAGCCAAAATTCAGCTTGCTAAATGAAGCGGACAAGAGTTGCGTCAGAATTGCAGTCGCCCTGCGACACGTTAGTGCTTTCTGCACCCTATTCGCGCGAATAATTAGGAAAATCATTTTGACGATTACTAGCACTCAGGACTTAGGTGTATTACTGTATAGATTATACAAATATACAGGTATTTCATTTAAATTTCTCCATACGCAATCTATTTTTGTTTTTTCATATAGATATCTTTCCCGAAAATTACAAATGAGTAATGGCGTGTTTCAACTTAACATTGTATTATGTATTATATTATATAGAGACACAGACATTAACATAGATGCACATAGGGGCGGGTAGGAGTGAGCTATCCACATCCCCATGTGGGGGGTCGGCACCCCCCCCCCCCTCAGACGTCCGGCAACCCCCCCCCCTCGACCTCCCACCCCCCCTCTGATTGCCAAAAAAGTGCCCCAAAAATGCGTAAAAAATTGAAAAATTGCAAAAATTTTTCGCCTGTGGCCAAAAATGTACCCCAAAAATTAGTTGAAAATCAAAAAATCATGAAAAATTTTCGGCTGTCGCCGAAAAATGGACAAAACTAGGAACCCCCCCCTTCCACCAGGGGTCGGGCACCCCACCCACTCGCCGATTCCCCCCGTGCATCTGTGGACGTTAACGACTAATATTCAATACGAATCATAAAATGTTATAATACAACCTTATAACTTTAGTTAATACAAATAACTATAGAATTTATATAAGCTTAAACTACATTTAAATACGCAACAATTAAAATGAATGGCGATCGATTGATAATTAATATTATGGATGAACAATGATTAGTTCTGGACTAGTTTGCCTAGTAAATAACATCAAGAACCAATGAAGTACACGACACTTTTCCGGCAACAGTGCAGCTGATGATAATGGCTAATGAATTCGCGCGAATTGGGTGCAGAAAGCACTAACGTGTCGCAGGGCGACTGCTATTCTGACGCAACTCTTGTCCGCTTCATGTAGCAAACTGAATTCCCTATTCGGCTGCAAAACTTGTCCCGGGTGTTTGACAAGCTTATTAGCATTTTTCCGCTATAGATCAGCCAATTTTCTTATTCTACCCGCACTGCTGCCCTTGCTGAAAGAACATTTTTATACTAATCCTATTTCTTTTTCCGCTGCAGCCATTTTACTTGACCACAGAAAAAATGACACTTGAATTGTATATATATTTGGATGAAAATAATACAGTCTGAAAAGTGACAGTCGCGCATGATGCTACCTGCTTATTTCTACAAACCCACACACTAACAGTGGCTTGTTTCATTATTTTGGGTTAACACAATAATTTTTCTTCACGGCGACGTCATATTCGCGTTCAGCACCTCGAATAAACCTTTTTCACAGTTTTTCGACAAAATGGACAATATTCTAAAATTTGGTCAAATTGACCATTCTGGCACTTTGCCAGGGCTGCCAACGTGGAACAGTGTACACCACGCGGACCAAACAACATCAACTGACACCCCCGCGCCTATGTATTAATACGCAATAGAAATACAGAACGAGAGGTTATCCATAAAAGCGTTATACATTAAGAAAATCATGAAAAATCATCTTTTCAAAGCTATCACCGGGTGCACCGCTCTGGCTACTACGTAAACCTCACAACAAAACCAGTAGCACACTGTAATGCACAATATGTGGTTTATATGAGAATACAAGACGATAGGCCTCCATCTATAACCGTTTTGACTGCACTGCCTACATACATATTTACGATGTACATGTAGCACACATAATTGTAGGTGACCACTGAGTACTGTTTCGGATAAAAACAATAGTTTTTTTGTCAAAATAACGGTATATTCCCGTTCAGCACCTTGAATTAACCGTTTCCACAGTTTTCAACAAGTTTGACAAAATTCAAAACTTTGGTCAAATTGACCAGTTTGGCACATTACCAGGGGTGCCAAAATGCAACAACATATACGACGCTGGCCAACCAATATTAACTGACACCTCTGCACTTATATATTGTCTTGCAAGAACAATACTGAACAAGCGGCTACCCACAAAAGCGTTACACATTGACAAAGTTATGGAAAAACCATGTTTTCAAGGGTACCATAGGGGGATGCACCAGTTCTGGCTAGTAGGCAAATCTGACAACAAAACTAATAGCACACTGAACTGCACTACATAGGTCTTTATATTCGCATACGAACCGACATACCTGTATCTATAACCGTTTTGGCCGCACTGCCCACAGGTAGCTTCCGTATTTCCTCGAATAGAGCCCCTGTCTTGAATAGAACCCCTGTCTTGAATAAAGCCCCCGTCTGACTCTTCACAAAATAATAAAACCCCTACCTTGAATTGAACCCCCGGTGCTTTCTATTCAAAACGTCCTCGAATAGAACCCCAGGGGTTGTAATCAAAACGTCCTTGAACAGAGCCCCAGTGTACGTGCGTACAATGTACGGGCGCGGGATAAGCCTGCAGGAAATATTTGTTTACGACTGCTTTTGGCCAAAATGAGCCACTATGTGCTATATAGTTATGTATGTGCGTGGAAGTTTAGCTTTATCGATCGGTGAGTTGATGTAAAGCCTGGTCGGTTTACTCTGTTTAGAGTTTTAACCCTCCATGCTCATATCATGCAGGTGACACCCATCTTCGATTTCAATATTGAATAGTATTATTACAAAAATATTCCTATTAATGTGACACTAAAATTAGTATGACAATCAAATTCCCAAACTAACTTGAGACTCGATACTAAATCTATTAGTATGTAGCATACGGGGTACTATGGCGTTTAGAATTAGTGTAGTTTTTGGCTCCAAAGATGCACATACGCAACGTAAATATAGTTAATTGTTTGTAACTAGCAAGGTTTACACATTGATACTGAAAACGGGATACTTATTATCTGTTTAATCAAAATGTCGAAACTAGGTAAGCGTTATTGCTAACCACAAAAATGGCCACAGCATTTGCTACGATTGTCGTAGAAAAATGAAAATAATTCATTAAAAATGACATAGGTTAGTTGAACGTTACTTCACAGGGTCATGTGACGGGAACTGTCAATTTGCTTACAAAAGAGGCTAAAACTATCATGGTTCCAGCACTGTATCAAAAATTAGACCATCCAAAAACTTTCCCTAAAAAAAGCTGACTGCGCATGTGAGAACTATTCTTCAAACAACAACATTAGGGCTAGAAGTTTGGAAAAATTTGCTAATTTTTAAAAGTAAAATATATAAACTAGACCCCCCTTTAAAAATCTGGTTTGGTGTATATACTGTCACATATTGTAGATATTACTGTGGCTATGGCAGCTACACTGAGCGAACGCCAGACAAAAAATTATTACATACCTAATCTAGGATATGCCCATATTTGGCGTCTCTCCCCTATACTTTAGCCAAATATCCAATCATAATGCATTTGAATTGGTGGTTATGGGTACATTAAAAAGTAAACCCCCATCAATCCAAGACTACGCTGTCCTACTGTAGTAGGAATCATAATCTCACAGTTGACATTGCATAGCATCATGCCTGATTTGTTGAGATTTGTTGAGCTTACGGTTTTTTGCGAGGCTAAGCTTAGGTCAGAATTTTTAGGCATACTGTTTAATTTTTTTGACCTAAATGTTGCATACTGAACCTTACTGGCTTCGGGGTTGAGTTGCTCAAGAATTAAATACTAGACTGGAGGTTTTAGCTGATTAATAGGTACCTACAGATCTTAACTGCCCTTTAGGCCCGGTTCACAAAGACTTACTTTTGACTTTTAGTGTCTTACTTTTGGGATAAAACTAAAAATTTAGGTTCGTAGCGAAGGTACTTTTTACTTTTGGCCTTGAGTAAAAGTAGAAACGCATTCTAGTTTTGACTTTTTACTTTTGTAATCTAGCCAAGCAGAACGCCCTGACGGAAGCTCCGCCTATTGAGCTTCATTTTTTTGTTATTTTTGTTGTTTTTTGACACACAACGGCACCAAAGCCAGCCAATTGAATGCAAAGTGCCTTTAAAAAGTATAAAGTAAAAAGTATAAAGAAAAAGAAAAAGTTAAGTCTGTGTGGACCGAACCTTAGGGCCTATACGGACAAAAGGATGACCAAACTTTTGGACAAAGTGAACGGCAGAACGGCTGTTCAGTTCTTACTTTCGTCCGTACACTGTACAGTCCCAGGTATGCCGTTTTGCCCTTCAGCCGTATTTTCATTTATTCAAATCTAAAAGCACTATTTTAGTACGGCAAAAAGGACATACATACGGACAAAACTATGAATCGCTTCTTTGTACGATGCCAGTAGTTACGTACAACCGTGTACCTGGACGTCTCAATGTCCGTTTGCCCTAAAAAGTGAAATAAAAAACTGACAAAACGGGCTGTGTCCCTTTGCCCTATGTCCGTATGCCCTACTCAAATATAAATCGACCCTCACACGCAATTTATAAAAATAATAGGGTCACGTTTTTACAACCATGTAAACACTTTTGTAAGCATTTTTATGGGTAGCTATGTAGATATGTATTTAGCATTAAGGTGTATAATCAATAACTACGAACATACCTACGTGTAACGGGGTCAGAATTTTTTTGGGGAGCTCTCTGGCCAAATTTAGGGGACCCTCCCCCATGATAAACCAAAAATACCCTAAATTTTGCAGTTTTATAAAATTACTGTTAAAAAGTGCCATTTTTACTGCATTTTGCGCTAGTTCGGGGACCCTCTCCCCGGCCTCTCGATTTGGGGGGGTCCCCCTATACCCCCTCATACATGTTTGACAACAAAATGTAGGAACGTGACAGGAATCACTGATAGGTATCAGGAACTGCTCGTAGTAATAGCCATTGGGTGACCGGACTCTGTTGATAGGATAACAACCGACTGTCTTCAAGTCGGCTTGCATAGTATATACACAAATTTTTGTGGGTGGCTCATTTGGAACAGATTCGAAATTTTCTTAGTTTCCAACTGACATTTCACCCCTTTTCCAAACTTCAAAAAATAATGCCCCTGCCTTCAATAAAGCACCCATCTGAATCTTCACGAAAAAATAAAGCCCCTGCCTTGAATAGAACCCCCATTTGAAGTCTCACGAAAAAATAAAAGCCCTGGGGTTCTATTCGAGGAAATACGGTACCCCGTTAATACACGTAAATTATCTTCCGAGCCCCCTCCCCAGTGCTATAGCGGCACCATCGACTCCAAAATAGCAGATGTACTACAACCCCACTACACTACCATGCATGAAAGAGATCAGACTTGGGCTGTTTGCGTGACTTCTCAAAAATCGGCGCCATTGAATTCTTGACTTAGCCATTTTTCGAGGCCCAAAAAAGGGGTTTCCCCCTTCCCAGCAGAGCCAAAACCGCAGAAGCCTAGAACATCATTTTGCTAATGCCTCTATTTCCAACCGGATTGAATGTAAAAACCACAAAAAAAAACATCGCCAATGTGTATTTCTTGAGATTTGCGACCGGGAAAAAAAGACGGAAAATCCGAGTTTGCAGGAGGCTATTTTTCATATCTCGGGTAATACCCAACCGATTTGGCTGAAATTTGGCCAGCATTTAGCCGTCTCTCAGGCAAGCACACACACCAAACTAAAACAGATTTGCATGTATAAATTTTTAGTTATTAAAAAATTCCATTTTAAAATTTCGCAATATGGTGTGTGGGTCCTATTCTAGGGTTTGGCGCTATCGCGCCAACCCTGATAACTAATCAGTCTGCCTATATTTCTTGGCCTGTGAGGCCGCGTTTTGTCCCTGCTCTTGCTCACTATTTCTTAAACTAATTATGCCTAAATGGCTTCTGGTTAACCTGTTCTGTTTCTTTTATTAAATTCTGCTAAATTTACCTATTTGTGCGGGTCAGTCTTTGACAGTATCGGCCTAGGGCGCCCAGCCATAGCTGCGTTCCGTGCGCTCCGCCTCTATTCTATTTCTACGCCAGCTCTCGCTATGTCTCGCCTAACTGCTGACACCTTCCGTACCTGCTTGGGCCATTAGTAGGAGCGACATCGAGTCGCCTTACATAAGAACAGATACTTCACTTTGATCTAAGTGTAAAAAACTCATGAAGCGATTCCTAAACTTCATGGAGCCTTCTATATAACCTTCTCATGAAGCATTAACTCATTAGGTTTCGTAACACTTCGCTAGTTGTGTCAGAAGTGTTATTAATTCATACTGCATAAAATAATCAACGTTAGTGGCGCCTTTTGTGATATTACCAGAAGGACGGAGATGGGACAGTAATCCTACCTAAGTATATACTAAACAACTATGTGACAGTAGACTTCAGAAATAATTCACAATCATAAACTCACATTTTAGTTAAAAACCACCCCTATTTTCGATCTATTCTCACTATCCCCCATATTCACTTGCTTACCAATTTCAAACTTGACATTCGACGCATCGCGGAATTAGTTAATGTGTGAAATAGTGAGGCAAATTGGAATCGTAATGTTATAAGGATCAGCTATTTTTGAATTACTCTATTATTAAGGGAGTTGAAACTTTGATTAAAGAAAGTGTTGTTTTGCTGCGGCACTGCACGAACATGACTTAAATAGGTAAAATTAGCTTATAAGAATAATGTCGGAACACTCAAATAGTGACCATTATTAATCAAATAGCGCAAACTATTCGAGTTTACACCTCACCGCTGACGCAAACCGTACAAGTAGCTACGTACAGTCCAAAATCGGACTGTATTAACATACATGTCGACAGATTCAAATAGATATATGATATACCGTGTTCTTCACACTGATCAGCAGTAAAATTATTAAAACTGAAGAAATCCTGTGAAAATCATTCCAAATCAAATGTTTATTTTAATTGTTTTTTAGTCGACGAACCCCCGCAGCCGGCTTTTGCTTACCAGTGCAAAGGAGAAAAATGTGAAAAATGCATTCAAGATCAAACTTGCGGAAATGGACTTTCATTTTCTGACGACAAATTATGTCAGTCATACTGCGATAATATCAACAAGAAGAAAAAGGAAAAGGAGTAAAGGAAAAATCGGGAAGTTCGGAAGAGTAAAACTGTTTTGACTCATACTGTGGAATTTTATTATATGTATAAATAAAAAACTGCTTGACCTTACAACACTGATAATTTGCCAGTTTGATTTGTAAAGAATTTAGTTAATCTTGTTGTAATCCTGATGCATTTGGATTTTATGTTGTGTTTTTGTGAAACAGCTTTTTCTAGACTTGGGAAAACTTACTAAGACACAACCATTTGTTTTCAATGCAATTATAAATCCACATCCTGACTAGGGTTTGGAGTGGCCTGAAAATTTCTGCAAATTTCCAGAATTTTCCGGAAAATTTCCAAACTGGCTTGGAAAGTTTCCGCGCTGGTTGGAAACACTTGAATTATTGGTTCTTGGTATTGCTGGTCAGAAATGAGTTTTAAATACAGTGGGAAGTCTTGTTCTTTAATTTTTTGCTGATTTTAAAAGTTACTTTGATGCCCATCATTCTATTTTGACCCCGCCTGACAAGCAGCTTTTGCGTGAGAGAGTTTGTCTGCGAGCAAATATGGCTGTCAAATCATTGCATTGCGCCGCAATATTTTGGATCTCCGAGTTATTGGTGCCAAACAAGAATTTTTTGGAACTGATTTGCCCACCACCAATGGAAAGGGGTACCAAAAATATTTGTGACTGCTGTTACATGTATGCGGTGTATGGACTGAAACAGTCACCATCGCTGGTAAAACGACCATATATAGTAGTTTTGAAAATGTTTGAAACACAGTGATGTTTTCCTAAGCAACGATTGCTATATTCGATCAGAAATTGTAAATATATACATTTCATTATTTTTTCTCTTCATAAATATTTCATTCTCCAGCTTTTCCCCTGCACCGTTAGAAAATAGCTCGAGAATATTCACGAGAATAACTAGAGAATACCATATTCTCCAGATGTCCAATAAAAATGTGGCTGCATCATTCTTATCCAGTCACAGCCTAGCAGACAGCCAATTGAGCTCGAGACAAAACTGGAATAGGCCCCGCCTACAGATTCGTTATAAGAGCAGCATTGTTTCTGGTCCGCTCACCAAAAACGCGTCGACTTGACACAAATCAGTAACATAATGACGAACGAAACCCAAAAGTGAACATTTTGTAACTTTTTTGTTCAATTATTTTTATGCTCCAATTATATTTTTTAGCTCAATAAGCATTATGTATGTTAAAAATTTGGAAGTTGGTAATTTTTTATAAAAATTATTAGGTTATTCGTCAGTTATTCCTGGTATGATGAATAGGTACCACTTTGGCGACAAAATCATACGCTTTTTATGCTGTGCAACTGTGCGTCCTTACATTGTGTGCTTACGTATGTGTAATAGTACGTAATAGCTATATTTGCTGACATAGGCTTTTTAGTTCATTTTAGTACTTTGTTTCAATTTTAAAATCAACAACTTAAAAACTTAATAGAAAACTTAGTTTGCGTATTTTTTCACAAAAATTTTATTGTTACCTAATATTTTGTTTATTGAAGATTACATAGGTTTTGACGGTTACTCAATATGTTGTTTATTGCAGGTTACGAAATATTTTGTTTAGGAACCTAAAACTTTGTCACTGTTATCTGATGCAATCCAGCTCTAATTTTTACGAGCCGCAGATTCGGCTTCAGTGTGTTGTATGTGGAAGCTGTGACTAGGTCGGTTAAATGTCTGCTTGACATAGTATTTTACGTTTCTTCCATACCAGCATAACAACCATCCATCTTTTGTGGCTTATTATTCCATACTTGTGCCACGCTCAAACTTTATACGGCTTGCCATGGATGTGCGCAAGTAAGTTATTTTTCTGAACGTGATCTAATTGAAATTTCTTTCAATTCATAATATATTTTGAACGATTTTGCTTCAACTTTTATATCATCTTATAATTTGATCACAAAACAAAAACAAATATGTGAGTCAATTTTATAAGTATCAAGCATGTCATGAAGTTTATTTAAACGTGATGAAACTTTTGCATAAGAAATAGTTATTGCTATACAGAAAATAATTGTTATTTCTTTTTGATTTATAGGCAGGTGTACATTGCTAAATTTAGCTAGTTATACACGGTTCGTTAGAAATAGTTTTAATGTATATATGTATGAAAAAACCAAATTAGCGCACATTAATATTAAGCTTGTTTGATTTAATCGTAAAAAGGTTGTTTAGATTAGCAATAAACTTTAGGACCGTGTCAAAATTACTCCCGAATTTTTGTAGACGATCATTTTACAGTTTTTAAAATTGTGTTATGAGCCGGTGCAGGGGTTGTAAAAAAATTTACAAATTACAAATCGTGTGTAAAATTTATATTATTCACAATAGTTTCAAAACGCTACTGGAAGTCAGGGTTAGCCTGCATTGCTTCTTTACATATATATAGCCTAGGTACAGTCCTGGCCTCAAATAGTGTCCCTTCACTCGGAGTTGACACGAAGTCTACTCCAAGTTTACTCGCAGTTGTAATGAATACCTCAGCGAGAAAAGTTGGAGTGGTCCGAGTAAAGTTTTGTGACCTTTGCTAACCTTTTGACCTAGCACATATACGTAAGTACGTAGCCTGCAAGCTAAATTCTTAAGCACGTATGTATTTACCCGTATGCTAACAGCAGTGACCCTAGGTTGACCTCACTCGAAAATTTTTCCACACGATACTCGCACGAACACTCGAAGTCACTCGCACACGCACGCACGAAGTACACTATTTGAGGCCAGGACTGTATATATACATGTAATGTATACATATATTATTATTGACACTCTGCTCACTAAACTGGCGTTTAGTTGAGCTGTAATAATAAAAAGATGGGCAGCTGAATACTTCTGGTGTAAAAACTCATGTTATCAATTGAAAACGACAAATTTTAAAAATATAATTTTGAAAAACTTGAAAAAGCATACAATCTAAGCTAATGATTTGAGCTTTTTACGAAACGTTTACTTTATAATAGTTTTCCATTTGGTTTACAGTTTGACTTTTATTAGTGTTATATACGCAAAATTTCAATTATGAAATATTGTAGACATTGTCAGAATAAACTTTTTTTAGGTAATTTAATGTTTTAACTTTCAATTTCGTGTGAGTTAAATAAAGTCTTAAACGTGAAAAAAATCACATACAACATGTCAGCTATAAAAATGTTAATCGGTTTTTTAAACGACTCAGTTTAGCTAACAATATAGTAACACTAATTCTTTTCAGAATCGTGTAGCATTCAGTGTTGGATAGTATCGTTTATACTTCTCCATCAAACCCTATAGCTTTTGGCTTAGAAATCGTGTAAAAATAATCGAGTACAAGATTTTATTTTTGACACGGCTGCTTAACATTAGCTATTTCACAAAGTGCAATGCATTTTTAGTGTTGAAGTAATTTTCTTTGGTAGTTTGTCATTTTAAGTTTTGTTGTTATATTTCATGCCTTACGATTGCTCCCACTGCCGGAAATCGTTTTCCAGTAAGAAAACGCTGCAGCAACATATGAAGATCAAGCACAACGCAGAGGCACAAACCTACAGCTGTTCAGAATGTGGCTACTCTACAACTTATCCGTACGCGCTCAAGAGGCACATCAAACTCAGGCATGGTATCAAAGCAGGACTATCAGGTCAGTCAATTACCGAAAGCGGTCCATCAACAAGCAGCCATATTGAGGTACCAAGGGTTCGCCAAAGATCAAATGAGCTCCCAGATCCTCAAACGCAAACACAGTCCTTTTACGAAATTATACACCAAAAATCCAGACTAAATAAACGATTTTCTACACAAGAAACGGAATTACGTGTGCAAATGAATGAGCGAGGTCTTGAACTTTCAAAAAAAGGGCATCTTTTGGACATAACACGATCGATTTTTAATGAAATTATTGATACTACATTACAAGATAAAAAATGTTTTGTGCAGACGTGCGTATTATCTGAAACACTTACGTTTCCAGTTAATACACCGCTAATGCCAGCCGCACAGTTTTCTGCTGATCAAATATTGCAAAAAATTGAGGATTTGATGGGCTCTAATGATCGCTTTGGTATTGAAAGTCCTATTTCAATAAGCATTCGCAAAGTGGATTGCCCCGAGGGCAAAGGCAGACTAAAACCAACGCAAGTGGAATCTGTTGAAGAATTTTTGCGTAAAAAAAAGTCACTCTGGGATCCGAAAAATTTCGGAGCCGCTTGCTTTTATATATGTATTTCTGCTGCTATTTTGAAACTTAAAAACGGGAGTAGCGTAAGAAAACTTTCTTGGTGGAGAAAACCTGCTCACAGTGCAGTTTTAAAGCAGCATGCCCGAGATTTATGTAAAAATCTTCAATGCAATTACTATACAGCCACAACAGCGAACGACTGGAAGCGCGTGTCCGACTATTTACATTGCCAATACGATGTACAACTAAATATAGTTGAAGCGTCAGCAGCGAACAGTGTGACTTTTACTGGGCGACCGTCCAAACACAAGGTTTACCTGTACCTATGTAATAAGCATTATCTACTAATCACTAGCATTGCTAAATTTTTTGGAAAACGAAAAGTTTGCGATTTTTGTGGCCTCGTTTACGTACATCGACATACATGTTTTTCAGTTTGTACTAACTGTCAAAGTCGTGAATGCACGCTGACCGCTCCCGATCCTGTCATCTGTAATGATTGTAATATTACGTTTAAAAATTCGGATTGTTTCGCCGCACATGTGACTAATGAATTATGTAGTCAGTACCTAAAGTGTAAAAAATGTAGAAAACGTATCTTACGAGTAGAAATCGATAAGAAACATTTATGTGGCGTTTATAAATGTAAAAACTGTACAGAGATTGTACCGTATGGCCATCTTTGTTTTATTCAACCCCATCGTCGTGCTCTGACTACACCTGAAAAAAATTTGAGTGCTTATTACGATGTTGAAACGTATACGCTACCTGACAGCTCGCTAAAGGTTTACCTTATAGTATGCCAATTAGTATGCGAACACTGTATTTCGGATGCCGATTTTCCTCAATGTGAAAAATGTGCTATTGGCCAGGTAGAGTTTTTTGGAGACACGGCAGTCACAAAATTTTGTGACTGGCTGCTCAAACGAAAACCAACATTAGTTTTTGCTCATAATGGTGGCAAGTTCGACCATTGGTTTATATTGCAAGAGTTCATTAGCCGCGGTATTTCCCCCAAACTTTTGTCGAATGGCTGCAAGCTAATTACAATGACTATTGAAAACATGACATTTAAGGACTCTTATTTGTTTCTACCTTGTGCTTTGTCGAAGCTACCGGCCATGTTTGACTTTAAAGAAAACGTAAAAGTAAGAAGTTTTTGATTGTCATATTAAATTGTGCACAGTTTTTGTAGCTTGTGTATTGTAAACGGCAACACTATATTGTACAAGAAGAGGTGATTTTAAGCTGAGTTACAAAACTATCACGACACTTGATTGTGAAATGTAGACCGATATGCAAGTTTTTAAAATATAAATGTCACGGTCGCACCACTTGTACGAGTGCTGTTCCGTTTGTATCTGTTTTTGTCCTCTTAAGGAGAAGTCAACAAACAAACCTGATTGACACTAAACAATAGACATTACTTGTACTACCCTAGTAGTTAGGCTTACGTAAACTGCAGTACTTTTATTTTCAGGGATACTTTCCGTACTCCTTTGCAGACAGTCCAGAAAACTGGACATATGAGGGCAAGTGGCCATCTGTTGCTTACTACGACATGAAAAACTTCAAGACGTCAGACGAGCGCCACTACTTTTTAAAATGGCACGAACAGCAGCAGGCAGCTCACTTTTCTTTCAGAAATGAAGCTCTGAAGTATAAATGGTATATTTAAAATGGTATATTTAGAGTGGTATAGTGTATCAAAATAGGCTATAAGCTCATTCATTTTGCGTTTATGTATATTTCGAACTAATGGGACATACTTGATTGTACACATTTGTTTTGTAGATATTGCACAGAAGACGTTACAATTTTACGAAAGGCTATGGTTCGATTTCAACAAATTAGTTTGACGACATGCGCAGTCGACCCCTTGCACCATGCAGTGACGTTATCGCATATGTG
The DNA here is from genome assembly GCA_030248245.1 of Trissonchulus sp. WLG1_4. NCBI lineage: Eukaryota > Metazoa > Nematoda > Enoplea > Enoplida > Ironidae > Trissonchulus > Trissonchulus sp. WLG1_4. Next base: position 15,486 of record JASANF010016964.1, read on the forward strand.
TTCTTTAATTTTTCGAGCCTTTAAAATGCCGATAAACGTTCTAGCTTTAACACCGCCACACGGATATTCAAATCCGAAAAAGTATAATTCATTAACAGCGATAAAATTCCTAGAGTATTACGAGCTCAAGCATAATGTAACCATCGATCATGCCGGCAATTGTCACCGAGAAGTGATGGTCGCTGGTCTACCCGTCGATGGCGTTGTTCATTGCAAAAAACGAGTGATCAACATACTCGGATGTTTTTATCACTCGTGAGTTAAATGTACTTTTTACATGTCGTGATGCATAGATTCGTGTAATAGTTTGTTTTTACTGGCTTCTATAGTTTACTACAAATCAGATATTTAGTAAATAGTATATTTTAAAGATATTTAATATAAATATTGTTACAAAACTTATAGTATTGCTTAGCGAAATTTGTCGAGATTTAATTGTCTTGCGTGTTTACTATTAGAAGGATTTAGAGCTTAAAAAAACCTTTGTATATTGACTGACTGTGACTTTATATGATACTGTAGACTATTTACTGACCAGGTGAATCTACAACTTTAGTTTGTTTTCAGATGCCCAGAATGCTACCCAAACCGCATGGCTTCGCATCCGCTATTCCACAGACCGCATCAACATATATACTTGGAAACCATGCGTAAACATAAGGCAATTGAAGGCGCGGCATACGATGTAGAGGCTGTTTGGGAGCACACAATTAAGGAAATGATCAAGTTAGATGACCAGTTTAGAGATTTTTGGAAAACAGACAGATTGTGGTTATTTTACAAAGACCCGATAACGCCAAGATCTGCTCTCTACGGGGGACGCACATCTCCAAATCGTCTTTTAGTTGAGTTGACTAATGAACAAATTTCTCAGGGCTGGGTGATTAAATATATGGATGTAACTAGTTTATATCCTTATGTGATGAAAGGAGTGGATCTAGAAGGGACTAGCTTTGACTATCCGAAAGGCCATCCAACAGTTCTGCTTGCAAAAAATCTACCACAAGGTGACTTGTTTGATGCTGGGGCTTGTGACACTTATTTTGAAATCATCAAGGCAGCAGTGTATACACCAAAGAATCTATTGTTTCCAATTTTACCCCTGAAGTAAGTAGTAATGTTGAGTGTCTTAGTTATTGCCAGCTTAATTTATTGCATGTATTACAAAAGTGTCAAGCCGCAGTAGTTGACAGAATGGTCTTGAAAAGAGATACAGTATAAATTTAACATTCTGCATTAAGTTTTTTTTGTCAAAATTTATTTTTACATTCTAGAATAAATGGCAAGTTGGTATTTACTCTGTGCAGTGAATGCGCTGCTCTAAAACGTAATGATTATTGCACGCATACTGATGAAGAGCGGTGCTTAAATGGAGTGTGGACGTCAGTTGAGCTACAAGACGCATTACGAGCAGGATACCGAATTAAGCATGTTTTTGAGTGCTGGAAGTACGACGTCAGCAATACAATGTTCGCCAAATATATTGATGATATGATCACCCAAAAAATTGAAGCCTCAGGTTAACAACTTTGAAAACTTGACTATCTGGATAGAACCGTAGTAAACAATTTATTCTAATTAAACAAAAAAAGTTAGAACACTAATGTATGTTCTAAATTTGAATGACTAGTTTACGCTGTCAGTTTCTGTCACGTCAGCACATACTGCCTAGGTGGAATTTCAATTTTTTTTGCTCTTTAGGATTTCCAGTCGAAGTCCACTGTAACCAAACTACGTGCGCGGACCGATGCGATAACTGTGAGATTTGTCAAAAACTCCAAGATGACTACGTTATCAGCACAAACAAGCAGGGGATAAACATTCAGAAAAGCCGGGTCGTCTTGAATCCCGGACGGAGAGCCATTGCAAAGCTTCAAGTTAATAGTTTGTGGTGAGTTAGTTTTTGATCTTCTTGACCTAATTCATTTAAACTTAAGCATAGATTACACGTTTAGTCTGAACTAAAGTCACACATAAAGCAACTTATAGTCTGAATTTTAGGGGAAAATTAGCGCAGTCTGAAGACCGACTCAACACAGTCTACATCACGGAACCTAATAAGTTGCATACTTTAATACGAAACAACTCAATAGAAATCAGAGAACTTAGACTGATTAACGACAACATGCTTTTATGTTCCTACGCCAAAAAATCTGAAGAAAGAACATCGTCTCAGCCATTTTCTTTGCCTGTTTGTGCATCGTTCGTAACGGCACATGCTCGTCGAGTCCTTGTCCGAGAGCTGAACAAATTGCAAGATCGAGTCTGCTATTTTGATACAGGTAAGAGTTCTTTGCTTGATGCTGTGTCTTCTACTTGACCTTTAGTGTTCCTTAAAGCGTTTGACAAGTCGTGAAACGACAAGGTTTTAAGTCAAGCCGTAAAACGACAAGTGTTAGTGACAGTACAGATGTGGACCCACACATTAATTGTCATTGTTTCAGACAGTATTATGTTTCTGCACAAAGAAGGACAGCACCATCCGGTCGAAGGTGGGCAACTAGGCCGGTGGAAGGACGAGACGCCTGGTGACAAAATTATACGATTTGTTTCTACGGGTTGCAAGTCATACTGCTACGAAACACTGAACGGAAAAGGAGAACTTAAGCTGAAGGGAATTTCTTTGAAAGAAAGTTGGAGACAATATTTGAACTTCAATAGTATCAAGCGTGTGTTATTATGTGATAATATGCAAGATGTTCACAAATCTGTTTCAGACAGTGAGTCAAAAATTACGTTGTGTGAAAAAGCACGTAATCTTAAACAGGGTCAAATCTTAGTGCCTGCAGGTACGTTCACTAGGTCGAAACAGACTTGTACAGTTCGATCTAAACAAGAAAGGTGTAAAATTTTACAACGTACATTTGACAAGCGCATTATTTGCATTGATCTGATGACACGGCCCTTTGGATGGAAAGATGAAGCTTGAGTAAAGATTTTTGATATGCTTTGCGAGTTGGACGAGCTAATTTTTTAGTAATTGTTATTTTTGTTGGAAAGTGTGTGAATATATTTTTCTTATTGCAGTTATTGTCAATGTCTTCATATTTTCTCACAATATCATGACGATAAGTACAGTGCATGTTTGCTTAGAGTTAGTGTACATAAACCAGTAGATTATCCAGTTCACTTCTTTTGTTTACAGTTCTTGAATGACCTAGATGGAAATAATTAACTTTAATAATAAGTAGATTTCAAGTAGACTAAAAATTATATGTGTATTGAAGAAGTACCCACATGTAACTATTATAACTATATAACTTTTCAGTTAAACTTTCTGCAAACTCATATCTCATTGATTTAATGATGCATCAGGCAATCGATGATCCTGACTATATGAGTGAGTTTTATCATATAGAGTCAGCATTATTCCGTCTAGTCCATCTTGTGTTAGTTTTTGTTACTGAGCGTAAAAAGTTTGATAGTCAAATGACTGTGTAGTAACTAAGTATCATATTTCAATAAAAACAATTCCTTAAATTAATTTTATTAAATAATAACAATACGCGATATTACGTTATATTTTAGTCAGCTCTACTTCGTCAGAATCGCAGAGCGATAGCAGCCAACATGCTACAGACGATACCGATGAAGAAGTCACCAACGAAGATTTTCTTGATGACACAGTGCTACTAACGGATGAAGAAGAACTGAACGACAGTGAGGATTCCGACCATGATATGCTGAATGATAATGAAATCCTGCAAACTGTTGTTGCTGAACCTGCGATGTCGGAACCAATGCCATTGGACAAAAATGAAGGTGTGTTCATGCATATTGCTGAATGTGGTGTTGTCTCCTACCTATGCCCAAGTACAATGGACAAACTACAGCAATGTTAGACATTTTCCCTTCTTTTTAAACAGGCGACGGTTAAAAATGTCAAATAGCTAAATCAAATTTATGTTCAATGTTATGCTTTCAGAAAGCGTGGTCGCTCTAAACATTTTGGCAAAAATTGCGGATCAATGCACCGAATGTCAGATGGGTAACTTACACTCGTCCGCGTGCTTAGACGATGCGTTGTTGAAGTATTTTGCTGTTGCATGCTCTGAAGAAATGAGTGAGGGGGAATGGTTGGATGAGGACTGTTGTCACCAGTTCGCAACCAAAGTCAGAAACTACTTTTCGGCTTTTACAGATGGAACTGGACTAGTCTCTTGCTAAACTTTTTGACTGTTCATCACTATTGTGCACATTATTAATATGCGTGCTCTTTGTCTGAGCAAAGTATCATTTTAAAAATAAAAAGTTTGTGTGTAAAATAGACATGCGTGTTTACTTATTTAGTAAATATTAAAACTGTGAACGCTTTTTTTTGGTTCAATGACTATATATGTAATCTTTTTCGCTTAATTTTAGTGAATTTGACTGACTAATGTTCAACAGCACTATAGTAAGTTTTTTCATATTTCATACTTGGTTAAAGTGGCTGTGATAACCTATGCTATTTTGTTTTCAGAAAATGGATACTTATATTGACCTAAGCATGAAAACAGCTCGCAGCTGTGTACATTGTGGTCCACATTCTTTAGATCCATTGCAGGCCTTGGTGTTTTTCAGCGATGGCGAATTGCTCCGCCACGTAAAGTATAACCACCCGACGAAACTCCAGTTGGAATGTGTAGTTTGCATGCTTCCAATTTTACCACAAATGGGGTCGGGCTTACAATGCGGGCATGACATTTGTCAGTCGTGTCTTTCAACTTGGGTAGACTTTAATCACACCGAGTGTCCTTATTGTCGCCGCGAAATTCAGATTGAGAATGATCGACTCATTACATACGCTTTTATACAGTGTGGTTTACTGAAGCGCAGATTGCGACGTTATTACAATTATTTGAGTCAAATGCAGTTCATTAGCATGCGATTTGAAAACTATCATGGACCACACTAGGTCAACTCATTAAAAATTACAATATATATTGCAATTGCACACTAGTTAATGTTGAGAGTTTACTTATTCTGTTACATTAATTACTTTCTTAATAATACATTGTATATTTTGCTGCAGATTCAGATTAGCATTCCTGATAACTACAATTATACTGGTAATTCTTTGCAACTGCCTTTTTTTTAGAAATAGCAGTAGAAGGAAAAGTATTGCAATGTCCTGAACTTAAATTTTATTGTTCAAACATGTATTTTTGTAAACTAGTATTTTCAAAAATTTTAGGCATAAAAATGTTTGCTTTTATACATGACGAATTGACAAGCGGTTTTTTTATAAACAAATGGTTATTTTTTAGGTACCGATGGAACAATGGAACTTTTCCCTGGAAACGTTGCAAGTTGTCTGCTGTCAACTTTGCGGTCCTGAGAATCACTCCAAAGTGTACATCTCTATGGAAGATCTGCATAGCCATGTGGTTCACAAGCATCCAGAGTTTGTTGGGGTCTTTTTAAGCTTTGCGCAAATCCACTTGAATCAGGTGATTCTCCTTTTTGTTGCTGTAGACATGAAAATTTCCATTCAGCTTGTTTTATTTACTGGTATCAAATGACGGGACGATGTCCGGAAAAAGATTGTCGACAACCTATTTTATTTGATCCACATGTTCATCGACACGAAACTTTTTTTACACATATTAGTCGCTGTTTCGTGACTCATCTGAATAATGAGGTATTGCCTACGATTATACACATTTGTGAAGCTATAAATCCTTAATTTTTGTTCGATACGTACATTTACGAGAAAAAACTGATGTACTTAGTAGTCATACTATCTATGCTGGACTAACGCGATAATTGCTGTCATTAATAATTCTTTTTACGCTATATTTACTCCATGTTGCCACGTGACATCATTGATGTTTTAAATGCTATTATTGCTATTCCTGCATGTATCTTATGTATGCTTTTTTTAGAAAATACAAAAAAATGATCTGACCAACTCCAGCCAATTCTGGCCTAGGGCCAGGGGTGTAGAGACGGGCTTATTTGTGGGGTCACTTGTAAATACAGTAAAGTAGAAGTATGAAGTATGTAAGTAGAGTATGATCTCAGAAATAAGTTGAAGGTACCTGCGCGGTGGTCGTCTCTGCACATACAGAACAGCAACATAAAAAATTATATATTTTCCAAATCACATACGTTGCTGCTATGTATGACTGAATCCTTCCAGCGTCAGCTTCTCTTTAATTCAAATTACTTAATAATTACTTGCTAAATTTACCAAAATATTTATATTTTCAGAATATTTCATTAATTTCTGTTTTGCTTTGCGAAAATGAACTTGAATAGCTACTTGTCTAACAAGCCAGCCTTGCGACGGGTTTTCGCCGGCCGTGCGGGAAATTTGAAATCTGTTGTGGAAGCAGTGAACGTGATAGCTCGTATCGTTTCAACACCAATGCCCACGTTCACAACCGACTACAGAAAAACAACGCTGACATGGGGAAAATTTAAAGCAATTGGTAAGCTGCTAATATATTACTCATCAGTTCTTAGAATTGAAAGTGTACACGCATACAAAATAGCAAAGGTGTGTTCAATATGTTGTTAGTTACATTGACCAGGTGTTGTATGTATGTTTATACGAACTTTGTTTTAAGGAATGGGACCAAACAAGAAAGTGTCAAAAGAACAAGCAGCGTCGCTGCTCTTGGAACATCTGGAAATGATATTTGACGATCCAAACTGGTCACCAAAAGCTGTGAGAGAAGTGAGTCATCTAAAACTGCTATTTTTAATTTGAACTTTGATATCAAAAGTGATGGTGAAATTAAGTCTTGTAAAATAATTTTAAATTTGTAGATATTTGAACTGCCAGCCTACTACGGTGTTGTCGCTCCCGATATTCTTTATCGTGCACAAGCTACTGGCGCTGTCCGAAACTTCGCTCTCTTTAAACTCGCTGGCAACGTTCGCATGTCTTTTGAAATTGAAGGCCACCCGCGTGAATTTGTTTTTGAGGGTGAGCTACTGCACTACTTTGATTTACTTTTAAGGTCAATTAAAATGTCAATTAAAATCCACCGAAAACATTTGCTAGTAACTACTTAATAATACTAACTGCTAATAATACTATTGATCAGTAGTGTCCTAGTTAAGAAGATAAATTATGCATTTTAGAAGATATATCGGCAGGTAATTAGTTTAGAACATAAAACAAAGTAGGACACACTAGACCCAGACTATGACTACAGACTAAATTCTAAAAAAGTTACAATTAACCCTTCGAAAAATT
>JASANF010016968.1:0-18473 GCA_030248245.1 Trissonchulus sp. WLG1_4
ATAGGGTTATGAATTATAAATAAAATCCTCTGTATTATAAAAGCCCGTGGATAAAGTCGCTTGAAAAGAAATTCGAATGGGGCGGCCTCAACATCCTCCCCTCAACCCCACTATAGTTATTATCATAAAATTTCTTCGTAAAATCAAATAAACCCTTTTCGAAAAGCAAAAAATTCATTGGCGATGTATAAGCCAAACAATTTTTTTCTCTTCCCCCCGCCCCCCAACATTTAAAAATTTGGCAGTCAAAATTAAAATTTTGCGTGAAAATTCAACCTTCAAACTACTCAGCCCATAGACGTGCTAGAAACTCCGCGATACCTGGAAACGCTTTGGCCCGTATTCACATACTAAGTGCTATTCACAAACAAACGCTAAGCGTTTGCTAAGCGCTAAGCGCTTGAGTATGTTTAGCATGGTAGAAGTTCAAGTTTGTGAATAACACTTAGCGCTTATAAGCGCTAACACTAAGTGTAAACACTAAGTTTAAGCGTTACACTTAGTATGTGAATACGGGCCTTTGTCTAAGTGTGTAGATTTCAAAAATAGCAAAATCTTGCGAAAACATTTACCAAACACAGGAAAACCAGTGAATCTGAATTATCTGTAAATTTTTTTCTATTACAGATTTTTCTGGGGCAGTATTCTCAAAATTACCTGCAGGTAAAGTTAGGCTAACTTTACGCACAGGTAAGGTTCAAGGTGAAGGTAAAGTCGTATTCTCAAACAATGACTAAAGCCAATGTGATAGCTAACGTTACCATTAATATTCGGACAAGAAAAGTGCTTTATCTTGTTTCGCAGATAATTTTAATGTACTGTGCAAATTTTTAACCTCAACTGTTGACGTTAATTTTGTTTTCAATTTTAACTTTAACTTTACCCACAGAATTAACTTTACCTTCACCTTACCTGTGGGTAAAGTTAGCCTAACTTTACCTGCAGGTAATTTTGAGAAAACGGCCCCAGATGTTTTTTACCCTTTCCATTCAGAGACATTTTACAGACTTTCAGAGGAATTTCAGATAAATTTCAGAGAAATTCAGGGGAATTTCAGAGAATTTCACCCAGTATTCAGAGACTCTGAATTTTATCTGAAAAAGATGTCACTGGCTTTTCAAATAAATTTCAAATATTTCTTACGGGAGTTTCAGAGATAATTCAAATGATTTTCACATCTGTAAAAAGTAGGTAAATTTTATCTGAAATTCGTGTGAAAAGTATCTAAAATTTATCTGAAAAGCCCGTGACATTTTTTTCAGATAAAATTCAGAGTCTCTGAATTCTAGGGCCGTATTCTCAAAATTACCTGCAGGTAAAGTTAGGCTAACTTTACCCACAGGTAAGGTGAAGGTAAAGTTAATTCTGTGGGTAAAGTTAAAGTTAAAATTGAAAACAAAATTAACGCCAACAGTTGAGGTTAAAAATTTGCACAGTACATTAAAATTATCTGCGAAACAAGATAAAGCACTTTTCTTGTCCGAATATTAATGGTAACGTTAGCTATCACATTGGCTTTAGTCATTGTTTGAGAATACGACTTTACCTTCACTTTACCTGTGGGTAAAGTTAGCCTAACCTTACCTGCAGGTAATTTTGAGAATACGGCCCCTGGGTGAAATTCTCTGAATTTCCCTTGACTTTCTCTAAAATTTGTCTGAAATTCCTCTGAAAGTCTGTAAAATGTCTCAGAATGAAAAGGGTAAAAAACATCTGAAAGATCTGTAACCGAAAAAAATTTACAGAAAATTCAGATCTCTGGTTTTCTTGTGTGTAAGGGGGCGCTCCGGGTATCAAGGATTTGTGCCGTATTTTTTCAAAACAGCCAAAATGACCTATCATTCTTGAAGGAAAGTTACCCAAAATACTATTTCTGATGTTTTAACGTGCATATCTCCATAGCAAAAAAAATTGGAAAAAATTGGACAATTTACTTAATTTATTCGACATTTACACAAATTCAGCAAGTAACCCAGTGCATCAACGCTTTTTGAGGTTTTCCAAACAGACGATAAGTAAATTTTATTAGTCGCAATGAAAAATTAAAACAATTTTATTGCGTTCTGTGAAAAAAAAATCGCACAAGAAAACATTTTCAGAAGCAGCACACTCAAATATAGGCTGTGTGAATACAAAACCAATTTTTCGGCATTCGATTATAAAATGCTGGTAAGATATTTTTCTACAAAATTTTGCACAATTATAGTCTTAGGCTCTGCGCAGTTGAACAATTTTTTAGTTTTGTTAAATAAAGCTTAGAAATTTTTTTATATGAATTGTATTGCTCAGAGTTCGACTTCGAAAACACATAATGACATTTTTTATTCAAATCCGACATAAATGTTAAAAACCAAAATAATTTTCAACTAGAGAAGCACATAAGCTACATTTTGGTATATAAAGTGTGACTATACGCAAAGTATAAGCAGAGTTATCGTTTGCCGAAAATTCACTCACGTTTGGTGCTCACGGAGTCACATGACATGATCATGTGAATTGCAATTTTGCCTCCAGTGTTCTTTTGTGCCATACTACATATATGTATAGTAAAGTTTGACATTTGTCAACTTTTTTCCCAATTTTCGATGTAACCCCCGATTCCCGGAGCGCCCCCTTAAGGTAGCGCTTAGCAACAAAACTCATGTTTGGCCCTCAGCGCATGCAATAAATAGCAATACCACTTTAATTGTATATCAAAACGACATCAAAAAAACCTATTTACAATACAGTTCAGCACTTTAATGTGAATGTGTCAATTTTTATGACCATGTCGAATTTCCTATTCACACTAATTTTGTTTATGACCTAGCTCAGCGAAACTTCAACCGATTTTGATTATCTTGGTATCAATAGAAAGATCTCTCAAAAATCTAGACGTTATTGATCTTCGATTTTTCATTTTTGTTTTTGATTTTGCAAAAAATTGATTTTTCAAAAATCAGTCGTGTTTGAGCGACTACAAAAAGTGCTAGGTCTGCATATTTCCGTTGAAAAAGTTACAAAAAGCCATACTCAATTTTTTAAGAAATTAAATCAAAAATTTGACATTTTCGAAGATTTATCAGCTTTGTAGGTTTTTATTTTGGATTTGCTATTTTCACGGCTAAATAACTCAGCAAAACTTCAACGTACTCTTAAGTTTAATACGTCAATTTAAAGCTAAGAAGTCGCATATGAGTATGATATGAGTAATCATTTTATATGGAAACAAAAATTTTTTTGCTACGGCTACAAAATTGTCCAAAAAATTAAAAAAATTTTTTATCACAATATGCACATCAAATGAAAGCTATTTTCTTTTGACACAATATACAAGAATAATTAAAAAAACTGCCCAAATTTTCTTTTTTTAATAGATGGACTTTGAAACGAGATACTTTTTGTTAAAGTTGCATGAAAAGTTAAAAATCGTTATAACTAAAAATTTAAAACGAAATTCACAAAACAAAAAATTTAGCATCCCAAACGTTTGAAAACCTTTCAAACGAGACATAAATTGTCGAAATTGATAGAGTTTGAATTGAGTTATATGTGCCCTGTGAATACAGTTTTCGCAAGTCACGTGACAGACACAAAAAATGAACTGAGTCAAATCCTTTTGCAAAAATGCTCAATTTGATACCGCGCACCTTGCTAAATTCCAATACAACCGTGAAAGCAAGAATTTACAATTTTCGAAGTACGTGCAAATTCTCGGAGCGCCACCTTAAGCCTGGTTCATACTCGTCCCTAAGCGTTGTCCCTGTCCCTAAGCGTTGTCCTTGTCCCTGTCCCTAGGTGTCCTTGTCCCTGTGTCCTCATGCTTTGTCCCTGTCCTTAAGAAATGTCCCTAAGGTCTATAGGGAATGTCCTTGTCCCTGTCCTTAGAGTTGATTGATTCATACTCCTTGAGGACAAGGGAATAGTCTTTCTCACATGAACTAATGCTCAAACGTCATTGGATAAAATGCGTTTTGTTTAAAGTACTTTGAAAAAGTTAGCAAACCTATTTGTAAGCTGAAAAAAAAGAAAAGACAAAATTTCGAACATGGGATTCGAACTCTGATCTCTGATGCATAGTTTGAGGAGAAAAAATCTTAACCACTTGACTACGAGGTCATGTAAATTTGAACTCTAAAACATCTTTATAAACTTTTAGTATATTTCAGGTTGGTATAAAAATTGAAAACCAAGTATTTTTCACGAAAAAATGTGTTACATAACCCAAAAATAACGATGGAATAATTACTGCAACACAAGCCCACGACATTCTTTCACTAGTAGTCGAGTTCGTCCGTGATTGGCTGTTCTTCGTGTCACATGTAGTCACTGCCGTATTTTGATTGGCCGAGTTGCTTAGGGACAGGGAAAAAGTAGAACATTGCTCAACATTGCTTAGGGACATAGGGACAGTCCTTATGGCTGCTTAAGGACATTCCCTAAGCTGCTTAGGGACAAGTATGATTCAATCGCAGCTTAGGGACAGGGAAAAGGAAAAGGACACTTCGGAAGTATGAATTAATCTTTTATAAGGACAGGGACAAACCCTAAGGACAGGGACAGTCCTTAAGGACGAGTATGAACCGGGCTTTAAGGTGGCGCTCAGGGGAACCGACTTTGGCGTTTGATTTTTTTAGCGACATTTTTGACCATAATGTCTCGAAAGAAAGTTGTTCAGAATAAACAGAGCTTTCATTTGATGTGCATGTTGTGATAAAAAAATTTTTTAAATTTTTTTGACAAGTTTGTAGCCGTAGCATAAAAATTTTTGTTTTATTATAAAATGATCACTCATATCACTGAAATATGTGATTTCTTAGGGCCTTTTCACAAATTATATTAACTGGATTAGATTATCTAGATTAACTTCAGTAACTAAGCATTAAATTGACGAAAGTTTATGAAACTTGCAGAACAACTAAACCAAGTAATCTTCATTTGCTTGCAAAATTTTATGTAATTACGTTAATCCAACGTTGAGTTATAAAGTTAATCTAGTTGATCTAATCCAGTTAATATCTTTTGTGAAAAGGCCCTTAGCTTTAAATTGATGTATTAAACATACGAATACGTTAAAGCTTTACAGAGATATTCAGCCATGAAAATACCAAATCAAAAATGAAAAACCTAAAAAGCTGATAAATCTTCGAAAATGTCAAATATTTGATTTAATTTCTTAAGGGGGCGCTCCGGGAATCAAGGATTTGGGCCGTATTTTTTAAAAACAGCCAAAATGACCTATCAATTTTGAAGGAAAATTGCCCAAAATACTATTTCTGATGTTTTGACGTACATATCTCCATAGCAAAAAATTTGGAAAAAATTTGACAATTTACTGATTTTATTCAACTTTTACACAAATTCAGCAAGTAAGCCAGTGCATCAACGCTTTTTGAGGTTTTGCAAACAGACGATACGTAGATTTTATTAGCCGTGATGAAAAATTAAAACAATTTTATTGCGTTCTGTGCAAAAAAATCGCACAAGAAACCATTTTCAGAAGCAGCAGACTCAAATATAGGTTGTGTGAATACAAAACCAATTTTTCGGCATTCGATTATAAAATGCTGGTAAGATATTTTTCTACAAAATTTTGCACAATTATAGCCTTAGGCTCTGCGCAGTTGAACAATTTTTTAGTTTTTTAAAATAAAGCTTAGAAAATATTTTATATGAATTATATTGCTCAGAGTTCGACTTCGAAAACACATAATGACATTTTTTAACCAAACCTGACATGAATGTTAAAAACCAAAATAATGTTCAACTAGAAAAGCTCATAGGCTACATTTTGGTATATAAAGTGTGACTATATATGAAGTATAAGCAGAGTTATCGTTTGCCGAAAATCCACTCACGTTTGGTACTCTGGGAGTCACGTGACATGATCACGTGATTTGAAATTTTGCCTCCAGTGTTCTTTTGTGCCATAGTACCTTAATGTATAGTAAGGTTTGACATTTGCCAATTTTTTTGCTAGTTTTCGATGTAACCCCCGATTCCCGGAGCGCCCCCTTAAAAAGTTGAGTATGGCTTTTGGTAACTTTTTCAACGGAAATATGCAGTCCTAGGGAAGGTCTAATTTTTGAAAAAGTGAAACGTGTGGGCAAACCTCACATTTTTGCGTAGCGAAATCGACTACTTGTTTGGATCTGGGTCCCAGCTGCCGATTGCGATCGAGTTAAAAACTTGCACAGTGAGAGAAAGATTATAAATGCAGACGTGAAAGTTTTTCGATTTTCAAATTTTGGCTCGCAGCACTTTTTGTAGTCTCTCAAAGACAACTGATTTTTGAAAAATCTATTTTTTGCAAAATCACAAATAGAAATAAAAAATCGAAGATCAATCACGCCTAGACTTTTGAAAAATCTTTCTATTGATACCAAAATCGTCGAAATTGGTTGAAGTTTTGCTGAGCTAGGTCAAAAACAAAATTAGTGTGAATAGGAAATTCGACATGGGCATAAAATTTGACAAATTCACATTAAAGTGCTAAACTGTATTGTAAATAAGTTTTTTGATGTCTGTGTGATGTACAATTAAACTGGTATTGCTATTTATTGCATGAGCTGAGCGCCGAACATGAGTTTTTTTGCTGAGCGCTACCTTAAGGAAGTTAGAGTCGTTTTAGTACAGCCGGTTTTTCGCTTGTTAAAAGAAAAGTTTCATAGTTTCGCTTAAGGGGGTAGTGTCGCGAAAGCAGTCGATTTTGCGCGACTGTAAAACTTGTTCAGTAAAATGCTAGAAATTGTTCTTTCTATATTTTAAAAATCTACCAAAGGGCAAATTATTTTGCCAAGTTTCAGCAAAATTGGTGCAGCATATAGTTTGCAATAATGTCTCAAAGTCGGAAAAATGACGAAAAAAAATGTCCCTATTGTGTGATGTCTGGCTTACTAATGACGATTGGTCCAAGATATTTGTCAATATTGATAGTGTGATGTCTGGCAGTAATTATTTGATACCATACAACGTTGGCCTAGCTTCTCATTGAATGTACTACTTCAAAACAAAGGCCCGTATTCACATACTAACACTAACACTTAAAGTTAGTGTAAACCCTAACTTTAAGTGCTTCGTAGCACTAAAATTAGTGCTGTGTTTACACTAACTTTAAGTGTTAGTGTTAGTATGTGAATACGGGCCAAAAAGTTCTATTTTCACAGCCTATGAGCAAAACTGCTTTCGCGACACTACCCCTTTAAGTCTAGTTCTCCCACCAAGGCTGAGCACTAGGCAAATTTAGTTTAAAGTTGAAATTTCCGGCGTACAGTACTGCGCAAAAAAGTTCCCTTTTCGTCGGCGTATGACGAGCTTCGTCGTTCGCGAAAAGTGACGAACGGTGGCCGGAAAGTGACGAACAAAAAATTTTCAAATTTTCACTTTTTTACTTTGAAAATGTGTTTTGGAGCACTTTTGGAGCACAAAGGAAAAATGTTTTGTTCGTCACTTTCCGGCCACCGTTCGTCACTTTCGGCCACCGTTCGTCACTTTCCGGCCACCGTTCGTCACTTTTCGCGAACGACGAAGCTCGTCGTACGCCGACGAACAGGGAACTTTTTTTGCACAGTACTGTATTTTCTTGCCAGATATGGCACGACATTAGCTAGAAATATTTGGTTGAAGCACAAACTTAGCACTTTTTCTGCCACAAAACTAGAAGCACCAATTAGGGGTGTGGGTAAAATCCGGCACCGGCCTCGGCCTCAACCTTCGCAATGGGTAAAATCTTGGATGTTGGATTGTCTATTTCCTGTGAACCAGACCGTGTTGAAGATAGGCCAGGCTTTGAGAACTGAATTTTTGTTTTGGGCTTATAAGGCTTATAGGCTAAGGCTCAGGCTTAGTTTTTTGGCTTAGTTTAGGCTTAGACGAACAGAATAAATACAAAACTACTCAGGGGCCGTATTCTCAAAATTACCTGCAGGTAAAGTTAGGCTAACGTTACCCACAGGTAAAGTGAACGTAAACTCGTATTCTCAAACAATGCTTAAAGCCAATGTGATAGCTAAGATTACCCTTAAGATTCGGTCCTGAAAAGTGCTTTATCTGGGTTAAATGCAGTTGGGGGGGGGAATAGTGGACCTATTTTTTTGAGTAAAGCACCTTGGGGGAAGCATTTTTGCTTCAAGAACCCCTATTTCATTTTTTGGATTTTCTGAGATATGACCACCCGAAATCTGAACCCTCAGTGAGGGACGTTTTACAAATTTTTTTCCGAAGCCCTTGATTTTTGCGCTCTAATCGTGTCTAAATGGTGTCAGATTATTGTTTACAATTTTTTAGAATCAAAACAAAGGCTGTTTGACCGGGTTCCAGCCGAAAAATTAGCCGAATTCGCCAGAAACGTCCAATTTTTGACCAAATTCAAACTTGGCCTTAATTTAGGCTTGGGCTTAGGCTTAGGCTTAGGGCTTAGGCTTAGTATGGGGCTTAGGCTTAGGCTTAGTATCAGGCTTAGGCTTAGGCTTAGGTTCAGGCTTAGGCTTAGGCTCAGGCTTAGGCAATAAAAAATCGAAATTTTCAGAAAAAATCCTGCCAGCTTAGCCTAGAGAATCCTGCCAACTAAGCCTAGACGATGCCTTAAAACATCATAACGCACTCAAAACTATCCAAAAACAAAGATTATAGCCAATTTTGGCTTCGAACTTTGGCCTACGTTCACGTCCAAAAACACTGAAAATGCAATTTTCGGGTTAAATGCAGTTGGGGGGGGGGGAAATAGTGGACCTATTTTTTTGAGTAGAGCACCTTGGGGGAAGCATTTTTGCTGCAAGAACCCCTATTTTATTTTTTGGATTTTCTGAGATACAATCCCCCGAAATCTGAACCCTCAGTGAGGGACGTTTTCGCAATTTTTTTCCGAAGCTCTTGTTTTTTTCATTCTAATCGTGTCTAAATGCTGTCAGATTAATGGTTACAATTTTTTAGAATCAAAACGAAGGCTCTTTGACCGGGTTCCTGCCGAAAAATTGGCCAAATTTGCCAGAAACGTCCAATTTTTGACCAAATTCAAACTTGGCCTTAATTTAGGCTTGGGCTTAGGCTTAGGCTTAGGGCTTAGGCTTAGTATGGGGCTTAGGCTTAGGCTTAGTATCAGGCTTAGGCTTAGGCTTAGGCAATAAAAAATCTAAATTTTCAGAAAAAATCCTGCCAGCTTAGTAGGGATGGAAGTCTCGGTCTTGGTCTCGGTCTCGGTCTCGGTCAAAACCCGAGACTAGCCCAGTCTCGGTCTCGGTCTCGGTCTCAGTAGTCGAAAAGTCTCGGTTTGTACCCGGTCTCGGTTTTTCAAATCTGTGAAAAATTTTCCTGTGGTCCCCCCTTTGGTATATATTTTTGGCAGGAATTTTTTTTCGGAAGTGTTCATTTCACCAAAATTTTACACCAAACAGTGAGATTCTGTCATTTTTTTCTGAAAACGCATTCTGTCAACACATTCTGTCAATTTTTCTTTACCCCGCTTGTTTAGTTTATCAGTAAACACAGTACATACACAAAAATGTATATATGTTTATGATTAGGTTTCTTATTTCATAATTATAATCTTTCAAGTCTATCTGTGTGATTATTATTATATTTTATTCTTTAGTATTAGTGTTTGGCTGGTCAACTTTTTTATGCCATTTGGTGGCTTCACATACTTAACTGTAATTTCCAATTAGTAGGAGTTTAGCAAAAAATAAAAAAAAATCTGTGAAAGTTCAACTAAACGCACTACTAAGAACTATGCGGTGACACATGCAGTTCGGTATATAGATGAAAAGGGAAGACTCTACTCCCAACTAAAAATTAGTCTCAGGGGATTGAGGGGGCCCAACTCACGGCGCGCAGGTCTAATTTTTGCGTCAAACCCTTTCTATCTTGGGTGTATTTTAGCAGAACATTGGTAATTCCAGTACAATCGGAGCTATTTTTAACTAAATTCTAGCCAAACAGTGTCAAAAAGTGTCAAAATTTGCTATTTCCTGGCAAGTACAAGGACAAATTGCGTCTGTTTTGGAACAGAGGTCAAAATTTCCCGATATTCAAGAGGACATGGTCCCACAGTCCCACACAAACGGGGGAAAGAACCAGCAATGTAACCAAAATTGTCGTGATGTAGCTGTTATTTATGCATAAGGTGTATGACCATTGTCTTGTAATATTACCTAAAAATTTGTAAAAAGTCATCAAATCGATAGGTAAAAAAATGACGAAAAATGACCTAAGTCTCGGTTTTGGCGGTCACGGAATTTGGTCTCGGTCTCGGTAGTCTCGGTTTCGTGGTCTCGGTCTCGGTCTCGGTCTCGGAAAAAAAACCGAGACTTCCATCCCTACAGCTTAGCCTAGAGAATCCTGCCAACTAAGCCTAGACGATGCCTTAAAACATCATAACGCACTCAAAACTATCCAAAAACAAAGATTATAGCCATTTTTGGCTTCGAACTTTGGCCTACGTTCACTTCCAAAAACACTGAAAATGCGATTTTCAAGGGGTCATAGCTCAGAAAATCCAAATTTGTGGATAGGGGTTCTATTACAAAAAATGCTTCCCTCAAGGTGCTCTACTCCAAAAAATAGGTCCACTATTTTCCCCCCCCCCAACTGCACTTGATCCCAATTTTCAAGGGGTCACAGCTCAGAAAATCCAAATTTGTGGATAGGGGTTCTATTACAAAAAATGCTTCCTCCAAGGTGTTCTACTCCAAAAAATAGGTCCACTATTTCCCCCCCCCCCAACTGCACTTGATCCCAGTTTTTGATATTATCTTTCATCAAAGCCTGTGCATGTCTACACAAGTATATACATTATGTTGTATTCACGTGTGTGACACTGTCTGATGTGACGTTCTCATTCTTCTCTAATAGTCCTGTAGAAAAAAATTCTGATACATCACCAGTTGACCAAATTCGGCCTAAAAATTGTTAAAAATCTGCAATGTTTTTCTGGAGGCTACCGCCCCACCGCCCCCAGACCCCTGCATCCACTCTGATTATACAATAAGTGTTGCTTAGAATTGCTTTTTCAATGCAAACTTTATTTCAAAATTTCAAAAAAGCTCCTGCTTCTGGGGGCTGCCGCCCCCAGACCCCTGCAACCACTTTGATTTTACTATACATAAGTGTTGCTTATAAATACGCTTTAAAAAAAATTTTGGTTGAACCCCCCAGTCCCCCACCCTTTTGAAAATCCTGGCTACGCTACTGCTTAGGCTGCAGTATGGACTAAAAAACCGTTTCTCCGACACCCATGTGACTCAATAATTTTTCAAATCGACGCTTTTTGATAGAAATGATGACAGCTGCCCAACTATGCATAGTATTTAACAGCATTAAAAATATATTTTTGCGCTTATTACGTTAGAAATGGTGGACAAACACCGCCCGCGTCTACCATTCTTGGATTTAAGTGGTACGCAGCAGCTAACGCCTATATTCTAAAAAGTGCCAAATTCTGGTGAAACATCACTAAAACAGCTTTCGTAAAGGGTGTCGGTTTATGGTTCAAAACGACAAAAAACGGCGTTTTTTGGACGATTACACGATTTCAATGAAGTCTACGCAGCCGAGAAGCTATAGCAACTTCAGCATGTATGATTTTATACAGAAGCGTGAGGTCCAGATAAAATCCCGTTCGATTACTGATTATTTCATATTTATACTAATTATAGAATGGAATGGCGGCTCTGGAGTGGTCTAGTTGGGTTGGTAGTAGGCGTTTGTATGGGCTTTAATTTGGATACGGATTTTCCGATTATAAAGTTTGGCAACAAAGGAACTTATTTCGGATATGCCGTGTCCGCCTTTCACGTCGCTGACAAGGATGGCTCCAAAGAATGGGTGTAAGCAAATTTTTAAAAATTATTGATTTATATATTATACAGCATTTGATTTACTAGCCCTTACGTAAGATGTTATAAGGAAAAAGCGACCCTGACCTTCTTTCTACAGAATATATCTGTTGTCACTTGCCGAAATCAAAATCGTCAGTAAATTTAAAAAAGGTCACACTTCTCCCCCCCACACGCAGTTGATTGTACAGAAAACAGATTATTATGAAGGCCCGTTCGTTTTGACATAAAGGATATCTCTATCGAATTTAGTCATTCGTTAGTTCTAAAATGCAAAAAAGCGAAAGTATATATAATACTAAAAGTCAAGTCAAGTTATTTTTTAATCCGTCAGTTTAGAAAATGACCTTTAATATTAAATAATTTAGCCTGATTAAATTAGACTCATTTAATCAGGCCCTTTTATATTATTGTTTCAGGATAATCTCTGGCGCGCCCAAAGATGAGAGCGGCCAGAAGAATGTGAGTCAGGGCGGGGCGGTCTACGCTTGTCCGCTGAATGTCTACGATCGGGCGCAGTCAACGGGCAAGCGGGCGGGCAAGCAGGACAAGTGGTGCAGAAAGCTGAGGGCTGAGTACCCCCCGCTCTTCGAATCTGACGACAGCCCGAGCCCAGATGACCCCATGAACTATGGTAGGCTCATGTTAACACGGGAGTCGACTCTGGGGGGTCTTGTACCGACATTTTGACTGCCCTTGCACCAAGTCAGTCGAAAAAATACCGTTTTTTAGTAAAATCTCGCCAAAATTTGGGTAAAAACAGCCTAAATTTGATTTAAATGCCCATATTGAATGCACGGGGGAAAAACCCCACAGTTTTATATTTCGCCATGCAGCTCATGACTATACGGTTTCACGGGAAACTAAAGAAAATCGGTCGTAAGGGTAAGCCTAACCTTTTTTCTAAATGCTGGGACCGAGAGCATAGTGGGAAGTTACGGATTATCGGAGAAAAGGTGATAAAACTGGCATTTTTCACGGAAATTTTGGAAAAAGTGTATTTTAGGACGATCAAAAAGGGAAGGTTCCCTAAAAGGGTTGTTGCTTTACCGATGCTAATTATATATTGTTTTAGCCCCTGGTTATTACGGGACAACGTCAGTGTATTCTAAAAATCGTCAATGGCTTGGAGCTACTGTTCAAGTGTCGCCCAGTGGAGAGAATGCGGTGGTAGGTTTTGGTTTTTTGCATAGTATCATACATGGGCAGACTTCCAAATTCTAGCACACCAGGTCCGACCCTTGCTAGGTTGCCTGCAAGCGGTCCCGGGGGGGGGGGGTGCTGAGCAGAGGTTTAAAAAATAATAAAAAATTTTGGTTCGTGAGCCACCAAATCCACAAATTTTACACGCTTGAGACGCTTTAGACACAAGTACAGACACAGTAACACGATACACATGTATATGTTATCTATATATGTATGTGATAATTTTTCAGGCAGCAATATGAGCCGATGAGGCAAAAAACCTAGCTCTTTAAAGGCCTATTCACACGAGGGCGCATGAGCGGGCGCATTGCATGGCGTACGCCATGGCGCATGAGCGGGCGCATAGAGAAGGCGCATGAGCGGGGCGCACACGCACACTTGCCTACTGCATTGTGTGAAATAATTCAGCACGCTGTGTGAAAACAGAATGCACCCGCTCACACAATGCACACAAGCACAATGCACACAATGCAGTAGGCAAGTGTGCGTGTGCGCCCGCTCATGCGCCCTCTCATGCGCCCGCTCATGCGGCCTCTCATGCGCCATGGCGTACGCCATGGCGTACGCCATGCAGCAAAATGAGCCCTGTGTGAATATGCCTTAACGCTCTTTCAACGATAACTTGTTATATGTTGCGACGGTGTTATCAGCAACCTCGCAGCATAGTTGGGACGTTGTCTTATGGAAACCTCGCAGACATGCTGCGACGCTGTTTTATGGCAACCTCGCAGACAAGGGCAATTATGTTGCGACGGTGTTTTTTTAGCAACCTCGTTAGAAATGTTGCCGAGGTTGTATTCCAACCTCGCAGAGACATTTTGCGAGGTTATTTTGTAGCAACCTCGCAGACATGTTGCGACGTTGTCTTTTAGCAACCTCCCAGACATTTTGCGAGGTTATCTTCTAGCAACCTCGCAGACATGTTGCGACGTTGCTCTTTATGGCAACCTCGCAGACATATTGCGACATTGTCTTCTAGCAACCTCGCAGACATTTTGCGAGGTTGTTTTGTAGCAACCTCGCAGAAATTAGTTTAGACATATTTTATCTAACAACCTCTCAGACATTTTGCGAAAGTTATATTCTAGCAACCTCGCAGACAATGTTGCGACGTTGTCTTATTGGCAACCTAGCAGACATGTTGCGACATATTCTTTCTAGCAACCTCGCAGACATGTTGCGAGGTTATGTTCTGGCAACCTCGCAGACATTTTTTTTTGTTGCTACGTCTTCTAGCAACCTCCCAGACATTTTGCGAGGTTCTTGTTATTCTAGCAACCTCGCAGACATGTTGAGACGTTGTCTTATGGCAACCTCGCAGACAATGTTGCGACGTTCTAGCAACCTCGCAGACATGTTGCGACGTTGTTTTATCAAGAAACCTTGCAGACATGCTGCGACGTTGTTTTATGGTAACCTCACAGACAAGGGCAATATCTGCGACGTTGTCCTACTACGACAACCTCGCAGACGACGTGACCACCGGCGAGTGCACTGATGGTTCGTCTGCCAGGTGTGCGAGGTTGCGAGGTTGGTGCCTACACCAGTGTAGGCTGGGTGTAGGCACTGCCCATGTGTGCCTAGTATATAGAGTTTTTGTTACAATTGAATTTTTTCCCTTATACACGTTACAAGTACGTATATATATATAATATATGCTGGGTTTTTTTCGCAAAAACGTTCGCAATTAAAAAATTTTTTTTAAACTGTTTCGCAAAATTGCGAAAAAAATTTTGACGCCGGTGAGGTGAACTTATAATCCCCGCGTTGTGTTTAGCTACTAGCAGAAAAAATTTCCCGGTACATCCCCAATTGACCAAATTTGACCTAAAAATCAAAAATGTCCAACTTTTCCGAGGCTCCCCTCCCCAGACTCCGAGGCAAATTCATGCAACTTCATGTTTATTGCGTGGTAATATTCTATGTCGACGCGTTTAATGACTATAAGACATCCGCTAATTAGGGTTTTTTCAAATCTGTGTGTATCTGAGACTGTGTGTATCTGAGACTGTGTAGTCTGCCCAGTTAGAGATTTTGCGTCTCTCGTTTCGTCAAACAAAAAAATTATGTATATACGTCCAGGTGGGTCTGGGAAAGCACTAGTCCTGTACGCTATATCAGGGTGTTCAGTTATGCATCACGTGTTTCACATATTCTACACCTACAGCAAAACTTTCGGGCCCTTTGAATTTTTTCGATGGGACCACAAATTAAAGGACTCTAGTGTGAAATTCTTGTCAGGAAAAAGATCTAGGCGGAGGAATTCCCTCTGTCGTACCCTGCTACGCCGCTGCGTGAATGTGACGTTCAATATAATAAATAACACACACAAAGTTTTGCGAAAAAAATTTGGTTTTGCGGAAAAAATTTTAATCTTTGAAAGGTTTTTGCCAGTGAAAAAAAACCCAGTATGCATTATAAATTTTGGTTTTTTGTTTACAGCTTCTTGATTGTATAGCTTCTAAGCAAAAATATGCGCGAATAGCAACCAAATATAAACTGGAGAATAGCGAGTTTTCTTTGTGATTCGTTTTTAATAGCTTAAAAGGACCTTTAAAAATATTATATTCTATGTAGGTCAAACCGCCTCTTCCAGTTTCACATTCTTCGGGAAACCGTCGAGTTTACCCCGGCGAGGCCCGCTTGAGCTTACTCATTGGAAGAAACTTCTTTCTTCTTCCGAAGAATTTAGGTAAATACCACCTTGAGTAGGAACAGAATCGAATTTGTTTCCAAGTTTCTGAATTAATTCATGCATAAAAAAATTGAAAATATAATGCTGTATATATAGAATTGCTTATACTCCAAGGCTAGTCGTCAATGATTTATCTCTGCTTATGGAAGTTCGACCGATATTACTGCACATACCTTCTTCATGTTGGATAGAATTTTTCAAAGTAGCTATTTAGTCAAGCCTGTCTTCACACGATGGGGAAAAACGACAAGATACCACGTCGGGCACTCCGAGTGACCCCCAAGGGGTTCCCGGTAGGCCACTAATGTGGCGTCGTGTGGCGCCCCATCGGCGTGCCCGCGGGGTACCATGTGGCAGCGTGTTGTCCCCGGGGATGCCCCTTGGGTGTCGTATTCACACGATGGGGCGTGAACCCGCGGGAGTTTGAATTTTTTAAGCACGTAAACAGACAAAATATTAAGTATTTACGAAGGTATTGTCATTGAATTTTGACATAATATGTGATATGTGCCTTGGGCATAAATTACGTGGAAGAATTTATAAACATTATTCTAAATTTTATTAGCTTTTACTAAAATGTAATTAATTAGAGCTACGTATTAGTAAAAGCCGTAATGGGCTAACCAAAATGTGAAGAAAATTAAGCTCAAATGATTGAGTTTAAGCCCTGAAAATTGTTCTTTAAGCATTTATATAAAGTCACGTGATCATCAACAGTGCTTACTAATTGGCTGTCACGTGTGAGTGCCACATGAAAAATCACACGGCGAGCGATACGGATTTTCCCCACGTCGGGCACCCCATGGGGTGTCACACGATGCCACATGGTGCCACATGGTGCCACATGGTGGCCCTCAGGGCACGCCTTCAGGTGTCACACGATGCCACATGGTGCCCCTCAGGGCACCCCGAGAGGCACCATGTCGCACCCCATGGGGTACCCCAAGGGGCACCACATCATTTTCCTTATCGTGTGAAACAGGCTAAGGCAGCTTCGGTTTGTTTTTACAGCTGGGTCTACTTAAAATTATAAATGGAATGAGTTGTGTTAAACATTAATGTGAAGTGATTAAATCAAAGTTTTGTTTGTTATATTCGTTGGACTAAGCTAGATCACTTTATGAAAACAACCATGTGTTTAGTTTTGCTGAGCGCGTAGTTCATTGCTGTTATTATTTATTAATATTTATTAGATTTCTTTATTACTGACCTAAATACGAGAGGTTACGTTTTATAGAATACGCTATATACGTTTGTCTGGTGCAGTCCTTATTTACGATATATACTCTATTGAGCTAAATAAATTTTCGTTCCAAATTCAAAGTCGGCTTGGTTTTATGGCTTCCACCATTTATATCAGTCTCTCATTTTAATAATGGCTACATTCCACGGTTCACATTTATACGACTAAATCAGCGTTCTTTCGGACGTGTTTACATTCTCCGGCTCTTTATACACGTACGTATATACGTACAATACATATACATATGTATATATATTATATTCTACAGACAGACTGACTGATAGACAGACATGAATAATTTAACACCAGCCCAGGCTTAGAGCAATCTTGCTTCGGAGTTAAAGATGCAAAATTACGACCTTGTTAGAACTTGTGTCTGGGGGGTAGTGAGGAAGAGTGGAAATAGCTCAGAGCTCAGCGTTTGTGTATTCCAAAACCAAAATAGCTCTGAATCATCAAAGTGATTGTAAATTTTTATGAACCATATTCCTATACAGCCAGTTTTGTTACAATGTGTGTTGAAGATAGTACATATGCGTACATACATACGTATATATAGATGGATGCGTAGTTCTATGGTAGTAAAAAAGTTATGAAAAATTTAACTGTTTTTTGTATGTAGGGAGTCACCAGCGGTTGAAGTTTTGAGTAGCATTCGCATTTCGACTAAATGCACTTATATACTACGTACTCATATCCTTGAACATGCATACAATTGGTTGAGTATTAATCATTAATGTGTCATTCACTGCATAGCTTAATATAACATGGGTGTGTGTGTGTGTCTCTGTGTGTGTGTAAGCTTGCGTAATAGCTTTGCGGTTTGAAATGATTGAAAATTTATGGCCATTTGGAATATTTTGGACAGGAGACATTTCATAATATCTGAGACGGCTTGCTTCGCCAGACCGTCTTAATATTTTCTCGGTTATGCTCAGACTTGAGCAGCAGAGAAAAACTGTTGGGTGGGAAACCTTGACGAAGGGGGGGGGGGGGGGTGAAACCATTTTTGGTCACAAAGCACACTTCCTTCCTACCCTGCCCGCTTCCATAATATGTGGCTTGTGACTATCAATAGTATAATATACGTACGTGATAAATATGTACAAGTTATTTAATGTTGGTTTTGTGCCCTCGAGCACTGCATATACATATGTACGTACGTATGTCGTATTATTGTGCTTCTTACAATCTTTTGTAATAACCATACATTGTATGAAAAAGGATCAAAGAGAGGGCCCCTCCAAAATGGAGCGCAACATGGAAGAGGTTGCCAAAAAATAAGCAAAATTTCAAAAAAATGGCACTTTTTTGCCGAATTTTTGTAAAATTTTGCAGAGTCTCAGTTTTTTTGTTGGTCGACGCGGGGGGAGGGTTCCCGGAAATTTGGCCGAAGAGGCCCCCCCAAAATTTTGACCCCGTTACATGTATGGTAATAACCATAACGGGGTCATATATACATGTTAGCAGATGGCCTATTTTTGTGCAGTATTAAAATTGTTTTTCCTCTATTCTGAAG
>JASANF010016969.1:0-15592 GCA_030248245.1 Trissonchulus sp. WLG1_4
CATTTATTAACATCATAATCTACAACTATCCTTAAACAACTTCATGAAACTATATAATATAATATAATGAAACTATATAATATATATATATGAGTATATATATATATATATATATATATATATATATATATATATATATATATATATATATATATATATATATATATATATATATATATATATATATATATATATATATATATATATTTGAAAGAATGATACTTGATCCAAAAGAATATATATGTGTGTAATAATTTCCCGGAGTTAATAATGAAAACGGAAGCTGATTGTTTAGGTTTTTATTGGAAAATCACACACTCTACAGGCGGGTATGGGAGGCGTTTACAGGAGAAGAAAACTGGGAGCCTGAAGAGCTGCTCCAAAACGAATGCCCCAACTGGAGGTAGATTTAAAAATGAATAATTTATTTAAACTTACTGTACATAAATTGCGAGGCATATTAAACTCAAAAAAGTATATACAAATTGAAAATACATATCGAAAATCCGCATCATACGATTTAGCGCTTACATGTGGGCTACTACTATGCCAAGATTCAGCCTGATTGGCTTTAGTATGTGTGTATAGTAGTGTGTTTGTGCCAAACCGTCACGGAATCACCTACATAAAATATGTAATGTACATACCTTGAAAAGAAAATAAAAACTGGAAAAGAAAAAATACAAGATAACACTATATGTATATATATATATATATATATATATATATATATATATATATATATATATATATATATATATATATATATATATATTATATATATATATATATATATATATATATATATATATATATATATATATATATATATATATATATATATATATATATATATATATACTGTATATGGATAAAACATAGTAAAAGTTGCACTTTTTTTTATTATTTAGTTGAACATTTTACTAAATTTTCCAAATTCTAGGACAGTTTTGGTCAATCATGAAGGAGTAGAAATCTGAAATACATCTTACTATGTTGCAGGTACTACATTGAAGGCCCTAATCAGGCGATGAAAAAATTTGCCATGGCTGCTCTACCGGATCACGATCGCTGCGTTTTACATCAATTCAGGGGTAACGAGTGGCAGCAAACTTGCGGGGTCACCACTGATAGCTGCCACATTGCAATGGAATTTGAAACAGTAAACTGCCGCTTGGAGCGAAATTTGATTTCTGAAAATCGCTATTTCTGGATGGGAAAAATTGAGTACTTTCTGGAACACCAGTTTCCAAACGAGCTCCCCACTGAATTAGCATACACTTCATGGTATCCAGCACCGAGCTTGCATGAACATTTAAACTTGTGGAAATCAAGTCAAATACCTCTTGGTCATGAACATGACACTTTGATTCCAATAATGGACCTGAGGTGCAGCCAAATCGTTGTATGTAAATTGGGAAATTACTTATATTGTTTGAACTTTGTGTAACGAATTAAATATATACTTTCATTGCCATTAAAGTTTGTTGTATATAAGCCTTGTCCATCACTTGTGCAATAGATGTGACGATAAAATTAGAATTGCAATATGTAGCTAAACTTGAATAATACAGCATATAAAAGCCCGCTATTCATACCTTCGCAGTATGAGGGGTTTTTAAGCTAAAATGATCTCTTTTTTAACGAGATAAAACAAAATGAGATAACATTTTATATGATAAAACAAAAACTGAGAAAAGGTTTGGAGTGCATAAAACCTACAAAATCTGCCAAAGGACGATCAGAGATGACTGATGAGAGATCCAAATTATTGGCTAATGAACATATCAAAGTTACGTCTTAACGTTATCGTAAGCATAAGATGTATATATACCAAAAACGTTCACTATTGTATTCACTAAAAACGTTTAAGAAAACTAGTAATACTATACAAAATTATCACAATTTCTGTGTAGAACATGTTGCTCCATTTGAAGTGAAGTCGATATGAACTAGTTAATACATTGCCGGGCAGAAACTACGTCTCACGAGTCACAATGTATTATCAAGTGTCTAAAATAAGGTAAAAAGTCTCACACTTAAGATACTGTGTGATCATGTGGTTGGTACAAAAAAGTACAAAAAAAGTACAAAAAAAGTGCAAAAAAAGTACAAAAAAAGGACAAAAAAAGTACAAAAAAGATAAATCAAAAGAAGGCAAAATCAAAAAATAATCTGAATAGCCACTCGTGGAAAAGATTTAGAACCACACAAAAAATGTTACATAAAACTAAAAAAAGGTTTTTTAAAAAGTACAAAAAAAGTACAAAAATAGTACAAAAAAAGCACAAAAAAAGTACAAAAAAAGTACAAATAATGTACAAAAAATGTACAAAAATAGACGAATTGGCAAAAAGCGTTCAGTGCGTCTAGTAACGACGCTACA
Organism: Trissonchulus sp. WLG1_4; assembly: GCA_030248245.1. NCBI lineage: Eukaryota > Metazoa > Nematoda > Enoplea > Enoplida > Ironidae > Trissonchulus > Trissonchulus sp. WLG1_4. The sequence continues at coordinate 2,387 of JASANF010016969.1, forward strand.
GGTTCAGAGCAAAAAAATGTGTACCAGGGTGATCAAAAAAGACTAAAAAATATGTGATATCAATGAAACGTCGAAAAAACAATATTTCAAAAAGTACAAAACAAGTACAAAAAAAGTAGATAAAAAGTACATAAAAACTACAAAAATAGTACAAAAAAAGTACAAAAAAAGTACAAACCCACTTTTGTACTTTTTTTGTACTTTTTTTGTACTCACTGTTTTTCCTGTGACTTGGTCGGCAAATGTCACTAATGCACCTTAAATTGCATGCCATTCATTCCCTCGGCGGCAAAAGCCACCCAAAGTCAACTTAACCCTTCTCTACAGCAGACCAAGTGGCTTTCCTGCTGCAAGGCTCATCACATGTTATGTAAACATATAAATTTCAAAATTACAAAACTTAAGCCTGACCCTCAGCTTAAGCTGAAATCCCAACCTCAAGCGTAAACTTGAAAACGTACACGCACACTCACATATGTTGAGCCTTGCATGAAAGAGAGCTCAATACAAATCCCCAACTAATCGCTTAGCTTAGCCCCAACTACCCCCCCCCTAAGCCCCACTAAGCCAAACACTAAACATAATGGCCCGTATTCACATACTAAGAGTTATTCACATACTAACGCTAAGCGTTTGCTAAGTGTTAGCGCTTAATTTGTACTAAACTGTTATTCACAAAATAAACGCTTAAAAATTAGTGTTATACTAAACTTAGCGTTTAGCAACTTTTGTGCTTAGTTTTGGCTTTGGCTTGAAGTGCGCTCCCTGCTTGATGTGGATCCGGAATTCGTTATTTATCCGCATTTCCATTTGGTATTTATAAATTCGATTAAAGATTTATTTAAATTATTATTTCTTATTAATAATATGTATTTTTCTCGAACTATACATTTGTAAAAAATGTTTTCAGCAAGTGGATTCCTGAAAAATGCAAAATCAGGGGCCGTATTCTCAAAATTACCTGCAGGTAAAGTTAGGCTAACTTTACCCACAGGTAAAGTGAAGGTAAAGTCGTATTCTCAAACATTGACTAAAGCCAACGTGATAGCTATAGTTACCTTTAATTTTTGGGCCTGAAAACTGCTTTATCTTGTTTCGCAGCTAAAGTTAATGTATTGTGCAAATTTTCAACCTCAACCGTCTACGTTAATCGTGTTTTCAATTTTAACTTTACCTTTACCCACAGAATTAACTTTACCTTCACCTTACCTGTGGGTAAAGTTAGCCTAACTTTACCTGCAGGTAATTTTGAGAATACGGCCCCTGCTCTACATGTTTCAGGGGGCATATCGTGAAAAATATAAATTTTCAAATAGAAGTTCTTGAAGAAAAATTACTTCGATTAAGATGCTCTAGTCAAAAATGCAAAAAAATTAATTTCGACAACAAAGTGCATTTTTTATTTTTGGCGATTAAACGAGCAAAATGGATCGAATTGGTCGGAAAATGTCACTAATATATCCTAAATTGCATGCCCTTCCTTCCCATGGCGGCCAAGAACCTCCCTTACTCTCCCTACCCCTTCCCCACACCATCCACTAACTAAGCGCTTAGCGCTTAGGGAGCTCCCGAGGTCCCTAAACTTAAGCGCTTAATTCTAAGCCAAACACTAAATTTTAAGTATGTGAATACAAAATTGAAATGCTAAGTTAAGCGTTAGTGTTTGCTAAGCGCTTAAATAAACACTAAGTATGTGAATAACACTTAGCGCTTATAAGCGCTAACACTAAGTGTAAACACTAAGTTTAAGCGTTACACTTAGTATGTGAATACGGGCCAATGTGAATACAAAACCGAAACAATTGCGAAGCAGCTACAGCTCATGTAAGCGAAGTGTACATATGTAAGTACCGTACATAAGTGTATGTGTACATAATGTATGTGAGTAACACTTAGGCCCGTAATCACATACTAAGTGCTGAAAAATAATAGAAAAGTTGCGGAAATTTGGCTGAAATTTGAAGGAAATATGAATGAAACATTAGTGAAAAATAACAGAAAAGTTGTAGAAATTTAGCGGAAATATGACTGAAAATTAAATGAAACATTGCTGAAAAATAACAGAAAAGCTGCAGAAATTTAGCGGAAATTTGACTGAAATTTAAAGGAAATATTGCTGAAAAATGACAGAAAAGGTGCGGAAGTTTAGCGGAAATGTGACCGAAATTAAGCCAAAATTAAACTGAAAATGTGTAGAAATAAAACCGAAAGTTGAAGGAAAAAAAGCAAAAGTTTAGGCAAAATATGTACAAAAAACGCACGAAATGAGTATGAAATTTAAAGGAATACATATTTTAAAATTGGTTCAAATTGCATTTCCTCCATTTTTCCTTCATTTTTCGGTCACTTTTCGAAAAAATTTTTTCCTGTGCTTTTCGAATTTTTGTAATGGGTTAAAATGCACTTTTTAGCAATTTTAACACTCTTAAAACGCCTTACAAACGCAAGATTACTAAACCACAAGGCTGCAGGGGTCTGGGGGCAGCAGCCCCCAGAAAAAAATAGGGAAAATTTTCGATTTCTTGGCCAAATTCTGTCAATTGGAGGCGTATCAGAAAGTTTTTCCGGCCAGACCATAAAAACCAAAGGACACAGGGTTGCAGTGGTCTGGGGGCGGCAGCGCCCAGAAAAAAATTGGCGATTTTTCCAATTTTTAGACCAAATTTGGTCAACTGGAGACGTATCAGAAACTTTTCCGACAAAATTTGAAACAACAGATGCGAGTGTCATATCAGACGGTGTATTCCACCAGTAAATGTAGCATAATATACTCGTGTAGACATGCACATGCAGCATAATGTAGTTGTGTATACATGCATAAACTTTGATGAAAGACAATAACGAGGAATAGTAAGCCACATAGTCGCAGGGGTCTGGGGGCGGCAGCCCCCAGAAAAAAGTTTGGGAAAATTTTTTATTTTTAGGCCAAATTTAGTCCATTGGAGACGTATCAGAAAATTTTTCCGGCCGGACCATAAAAACCAAAGGGGGGAGCCTTGTGTAAAAAATCAGGGGGGGGGGGGGAGTTCCCCCTATCCCCCCCCCTGGGTACGCCCTTGCCTAAGCTTCATACTAAGCCTAAGCCCAAGCCCAAGCCCAGCGCCTTTCTTTTGATACTAAAAATTGTAAACATTATATAAATCGACTCCACTTAAGGTGGTAGTTTCGTATATGCAGTTCTTGCCGCGATTTGCTCGAACCAACAGCTAACTTTATGAAATTTGGCACACGTATGAGGCACTTTTAGGCCAACATATGGGCAAATTATAGGCTCTTCATATTCAGTTACACTATAGTTTTAACAAGAAATGTAGTGGTTTTGACATTTTTTGACTATTTTTACAAAATATAGTGATTTTTAAACAACAGTTTCTCAAAAAGTAACAGTATTGTTTTTCACTAAATTAAAATTTTAAAATTAAAATTAATTAAAGTTTTAAATTAAAAAAAATGGAACCTAGATATTTATTGAAGATCACTTTGGAACCTTAAAACGCATATTTAACTGCAACTGTTTTCAGGAAATTGACACTTTCTGAATTCAACTCCGATTTTCAATTTAAAATGATATGATGTAAAATTTAAACTGCGCATAACTTCAAAACTCGGAACAAAATTAGATAAATTTGTGTTACAGTGTTGTGCCAAAACTCATGTTACGAACAGTTTTATAACCAGGGCTATGAGCTCTGAAGTGTATCACCCCCATTGTTGACAAAAAACGCTCGAAAATTTAATTTAATATATATTTATTTTTATTTTAAGGTTGGTTGGTTGCATTGGTTTTAACCCATTTGATTCAGGTTTTTAAGGTGTCATAGCTCAGAAAACACAAACTTGTGGATAGGGCAGGGGTTCTATTACAAAAAAAGCTTCCCTTGAGGTGCTCTACTCCAAAAAATAGGTCCACTATTCCCCCCCCCCAATGCAGTCAGGGAGCCGGGCAGTGGCGGATCTAGGAATTTTTCATGGGGGGGGGGGGGCTCGGACCCCGATAGGCCCCCTGACCAATAGGCCCCATTTTTTTCGAAATGAGCTAAAATGCACTTAATTGCTATTTTAACGCAAAAAACGACACATATTAGCATTTTTCGGTCAAAAACAATGCTTATTTTCGACCACAGCAGCATCGAACCTGAAATTGGAGCTCAAAGAACCTAAAATTACGAAACGGTGCGCCGGCAAGGGTCCAGAACTACAGAAGCTAGCCAATCGGCAAATTTTCCGACATTTTTTTGACATTAAATTTTGTAATTTACTGAAAATGTCATTATGGTAACAATAAAACTGCTAAAACGATGGTACAGTGTATTACGCAATTACAATTTAACTAGGTATATGAACATGCACATGCAAAATAAAAGCAAGGAACACTAAGCCGAAAACTTGCAGGGGTCTGGCCGGTCTGGGGGCGGCAGCCCCCAGAAAAAATTGGGAATTTTTTTATTTTTAACTCAAATTTTGGTCAACTGGAGACGTATTGGAAATTTTTTCTGGCCGGACCATAAAAACCAAAGGGGATATCTTGGGTTAAATGCAGTTGGGGGGGAAAAATAGTGGACCTATTTTTTTGAGTAGAGCACCTTGGGTAAGCATTTTTGCTTCAAGAACCCCTATTTTATTTTTTGGATTTTCTGAGATACGACCCCCCGAAATCTGAACCCTCAGTGAGGGACGTTTTCGCAATTTTTTTCCGAAGCTCTTGTTTTTTCCGTTCTAATCGTGTCTAAATGGTGTCAGATTATTGTTTACAATTTTTTAGAATCAAAACAAAGGCTCTTTCATCGGGTTCCTGCCGAAAAATTGGCCAAATTTGCCAGAAACGTCCAATTTTTGACCAAATTCAAACTTGGCCTTAATTTAGGCTTGGGCTTAGGCTTAGGGCTTAGGCTTAGTATGGGGCTTAGGCTTAGGCTTAGTATCAGGCTTAGGCTTAGGCTCAGGCTTAGGCTTAGGCTCAGGCTTAGGCAATAAAAAATCGAAATTTTCAGAAAAAATCCTGCCAGCTTAGCCTAGAGAATCCTGCCAACTAAGCCTAGACGATGCCTTAAAACATCATAACGCACTCAAAACTATCCAAAAACAAAGATAATAGCCATTTTTGGCTTCGAACTTTGGCCTACGTTCACTTCCAAAACACTGAAAATGCAATTTTCAAGGGGTCATAGCTCAGAAAATCCAAATTTGGATAGGGGTTCTATTACAAAAAATGCTTCCCTCAAGGTGCTCTACTCAAAAAATAGGTCCACTGATTCCCCCCCCCCCAACTGCACTTGATCCGATATCTTTGTGTAGAAGTTTAGTTTGTAGAAAAATTTCGGGGGGGGGGAATTTCATTGCCCCGGGTACGCCCTGCTTTCACAGTCATCACGCGAATCAAAAACTGCAGAATGCACATAAGCAAGGAAGAACAAGCCACAAGGTTGCAGAAACAAATTTGGGAAAAAAATTATTTTTAGGCCGATTTGAGTTAATTGAGGACGTAAGTTCAAGCAAGACCATAAAATAATGGGGGGATCCTTGTGTGAGTTAGACGACAGGCTACAAGGGTTGAAATAGGCCCCAAAGCAACATGAAAAGTGGGCCTATCTAGTCTACAGAAGGCTACAACGACCTAAATAGGCCCCAAAGTAACATGAAAAGTGGGCCTATTTAGTCTACGACAGGTTACAAGGCGCAAAGAAGGCCACAAAGCAACATGGAAAGTGGGCCTAACTAGTACACCAGAAGGCTACAAGAAGGGCCTAAGTAGGCCCCAAAGCCACAAGGAGAGGTGACTATCTAGTCCACAACAGGCTGGAAGGGGCTAAATAGGCCCAAAACAACATGGAAACCTGCCTACATGTGTGCGCATGGGGGGGCCTACCGGTAGGCCCCTGACCATTCATAAGGGGGCCCTGGACCGCTATGGAGCCGGGGGTGGATCTTTTTTAGTAAAGCAGCGTATTGGGGAAGCGTTTTTGCTTCAAGAATCCCAATTTGATTTTTTGGATTTTCTGACATACATAGGAAATACAAATACATTAAATATATAGAAAGCCGGAAACGGAACAGATGAGGAACGCTTTCTCAATTTTTTTTCCGAAACTGAAACTCTTAATCTTTCCGTTTTTAAGTTCCTTAATAGAGTCAAAATAATATATATTTTGCTTATTTTCAAAAGGTTCACAATTCGTCAAATGACAAGTCTAGCAAATTGTATCAAAGCAAAGGCACCTCGACCACAAATTGACCTATTACCCCATTATGTTTGCAAAAGTTTGCTGCATTTATTATTTTTGTAGCTACGATTTTCGACTACATTTAAAATTGGCCTTAATTTAGGCCTGAGGTTAGGCATAGGATGGGCCTTGACTAGTATAATATCAGCTTCAGCTTTTTGACTAAAACCAGAAATAAAATTTTCGGAAGGCTGTCAGCTGAGCTCGAGACCGGCAACTTAAGCCAGACGATGCCGAAACTTCTTAAATATATATATATATATATATATATATATATATATATATATATATATATATATATATATATATATATATATATATATATATATATATATATATATATATATATATATATATATATACCTTTTAAAAATTTGTTTTAGGTGTTGGTAAATGAGTCATAATGGTTTTGGAAAAGGGATCGGAACTCGACCAAACCTGTTTAGAAAGCCAGACGAGAAGTGAAACCGGACAGACACACAACAACATTGAGTAAGTTTATTTATTCATTGACGTAGTGGTTCAATTGATTGCAGTGTGTTGTGTTATCACTCCTTTTTTGGCCAGCGTATATATGTACATATATTGTTGTATATATAGGCGTTTTTACATAAATCAATAGAAAACTCGATAGGCATTCTTGCCGTTAAAATAGGAGGTTATTATTTCAACAAAAGTAGGTGCCTAAATTTTTTTGAATAACGGCAGCAAAAATGACAAATAAAAGGCGGAGTCAGTGACAGTTTTGTGGCTTAATTTTGAACTTACATACATAATATACTGGTAATTATTCTAGTTTTTATAATTGAGGAATCGTTGATAGTAAATCTTAATAGTATCAGGGACCAGGGGTCTTTAAAGGGTCATGTATGACGCATGTGGAAACTGGAAGGATATATCTACAAAAATATATATTAGGGTTAGACCGAGCCGGGAATTTCGGTGCCGAGCCGAACCGAACCGAGCCGAGCCGAGCCTTTATCAATTTATCAAACATTTATATATCAGTTTTGTTTTTGTTTGTTCAGGATCAGCTCAAATGGAACTTCGTCATATTTGGGGGGGGACAGGCGGGGCGCGAGGGGGCGCGCGCGCGGGGGGCGCGCGCGGGCGAAGGGAGCGCTATAAAGAGCTAGAAGAGCCCCCCCTACGGGTTGGGCATTGCTTTGGGTGTGTGTGATAGTGGGGGGGGTGATAGTTTTATACTTGGTTAGTGCCAGTAGTGTGGTCAGAAATGTAAAGGAGCGCCAGTGCATAGTGTTGCCAAATTACTAGGGAGTTGGGCACTGCACTGCACTAGGGCCACTGATGGCAGGAGCTGCCGCACCGTGATTAAATCAAGTCAGTGGTTAATGCAAGTGGCACGGTCAATCTATCAAAAGACTGGAAACTTGACAGCCGAATTATGCAATTATATATATATATATATATATATATACGTTTAAAGTTTTAAAAAAAGTCAGTGATTTTGGTGACTGTTTCTATCTAATAATTTTTTCTCATCATGGAGGATTTTAACGTTAGGTAAAATCTGTCTGTACCCTTTACTTTTTGTGCATAAAACAGTCTGTCATTGTAGTTTGTACTACGTTCTTGAATGCAAAAATGCCCTGTACTTATATGACCGTTTATTTTTTTCAGGCTTCATTATCTGCAACAGGATAGTCAAATTGGGCGACGACTGGCAGAAACAGAATCCCCCGGTGGCGCAACACATCCTGACTCCGTACGTAAAGCCAAGTATTTGTCTGCTATCTGTAGAGCCGAAATGAAAGGGTTTTGTTTTCACATTCAACAACGTTGTCCATAGCTTTGAGTTTAGTTTTATTTCGCGCAAAAACTTTTATGTAGCAAAAACAGCACCTTTCTAGTAGACGTGTAATGTTAAGTAGATATTTGTGTTTGTAGACGTTGGAGGCATTCAACTATGGTGCAGCTAGCAGCGAAGGCAGCTTCGGTCCAGATCCCCGGGCGAACCCCTTCCTCCACTCCCCTGACTTGCCGCCCGACCAGCAGCATGCCCTAGACCAATTCAGTCACGCTGCAAGCTCACAAATGGGTCAGTGGCACTTTGATGAGCCGTAAAGGTAACCCGCGGATAGATAACTATCCTTTGGCGTGTCCGCCCTCGGGTGCGGTGCTCATACCCGTTACAAAGCCCTGGAGCGTCAGGGGTGCCACATCAAGAGTGACTACATCCGTGGAGGGGGGCTAGCCCCTCAAGGCATAATGCCCTACACGGACCCCTGTTACCTTCCCACGTTATTGTGGTACCCATTTACCGACCAGGTGAGCCAGGTGAGGATGGACGACTGGGTTGGCAGGAGCAACGTGGCCCTAATCTCTTGCTCAAGGAGATTACGTATAACCAAGTAGCTGGGATTCGATCCACCAGCCTTCAGATTAGAAATCGAACACCCTAACCACTCGACCACACTCAGATTGGGAGCTGCCTTGACTTGAAAAACAACACTATATCAGTTTAGTAATACTAGACTTTTGATTGCATAGACAGATAGCTTACATTTTGTTTCCCATTAGTTTTCGCGCTGAATTAAGTCTAGTTTTTTCAGATCTCGATAATTAAGACAACGACTGTAGATAGCGTCTGTGGAAACGGTAAATACCGCGAATTGTTAAAGCGTAACGAAACTCATATTTGACACTACGTCATATTGTCTCTTAATTTATTTTAGAAAGTCATTTATGAATGTATATATTTTGCTACTTTTTAAACAGAATTTATATAATTTTTAGATCCTAGCTGGTTGCTGTCCCCAGATGCCGTGCGAACTCTGTCGTATCAGCTGTCCAGCATAATTAGTCAGTTGCAGCATCCCGTTGTACGGGCTTACCTGCAGAAGCAGGATATTGTTAGTCAGGTATAGATTAGAAATTACTTCTGAATTTTTTGTTTTTATTTTATTTGCGAATTTGTAGTTCAGAAACACAATATATACGGACGTTGGCGTACTAATTTTGGTTCAATTGAATATTTGTTGTGTAGCTTAACTAAGTATGAAACGTTTCAGACGTACTCGTACGTCTGAATATTCAACGTATGATTTTTAAATTTTAGGTGAAAGGCTCAAAGTCAGAAAACTTCAAATTTTGTGACGTTTCTTTACGAAAACAGAAATAATTTTTTTGTCTATAATTCTACAAGTAACGGCTATTCTACAAGTATATATCTTACGTTCACAATCATATTGACCAAATATCACTTATTCAATAATTAATAGTAATTAATAGTAATTCAACTCAATAGTAAGTTTAACTAGTTTGCTATATTTGTCATATGATTTTGTTTGTTGTTAATGTAATGTTTTTTAGCCAAGTGCCACGTGCAGTCCGAGTCAGTCAGATCAGGGGACTAGTGGACTAGACGAGACGCAGCAGTTTGCGACCGCGGAAAATATTGCTGAGTCATCGGCAAGCTATGGTATGTGACTACAATTCGGTGTACTGTGGTTAAAAAAATCTGGCAGGGAATGAATTAACATGATTTTGAGTGCCATCAGATTTCTACTGATGATAATATCAGTCCCGTATTTTTCATCTATGAACATGACTTTCTTTTAGTTATGATAACATTTTGTTTTGGTAAAGACATCACATTTCTGGTTATATCTCAAAAGACATTATTTTGTGTTTCTTCATGCTCAGGCTTCAATGGAAATGTCGTTTTATTACTACGACTGATTAGCAGCTAATTACTTGTAAATGAATACTGACTCAGTATCAGACACTAGCAGTAACACTGTCACTAAACTATTCGATATGTTTTTTGTGCGAAATTACCTTTTTTACAATATAGCTAGTTTTAATTTTAAAAGTAGTTTAATATTTTAATTTGAATAGTTTTTTATTTCTATTCTAGCCATTCCTACAGAAGAGAGCGATGGCCATGACGGGACTGAAAGAAGTGAGACGGGAAACGGCGAGTCACAGGCTGGCTCTCAACTGGTTCGTGAGAACTTTTGTTTTTTGTGTTTTTTAATAATTTTTTATACTTTCTTTCTTGTTATGTAGCATTATATTAGTTTTTAGATAGCTAGATGAACATCTAAGCAGTATTTTTAGGTATGTCAAACTGGAAGCTCACTAGTTGCTGTGGAATGCAACAAGATAGTCATAGCTCAGTCTTGCAAAACGCAGTTTAAGTGCAACATTATAGTCTAAATACTACGTGTAGAATTTTGCGTTACGTTATATTTTACTGATATGACTCATAAGACTTGTAAGACTGGCTTCATGCATTCCACATAGTGTTTCCTGCAAATTATACGTTATTTGAAACACTGCATTACATAATATGACTCTGTCCGCTTGAGACGACCGTGCGTTACGAAAGTGTAAATTTATTGACCATATTGGATTTTAGGTGTCCGCGGTCGGTCCCGATTCCGGATCCGTCTACCCGGGACTGGAAGAGACCTTTGGAATTCAGCCCGGAACCATGGAGCTTCCTGGCTATCCCGGACCACCCCTGGAAAGTAGTCCCACCATGGATCTCATTAAAAAACAAATTTCCGAAATAGAACGTGAAATTAATCGCCGCATGGGCAATGAGAATATTAAAAAGGTATATATAATGCAACGTTAATATTAATCTGTAATATATTATTTGAAAATTAATACCCACACGTCACCTAAACTTCTTTTTGTGTGTGCATTGGCTTGTTGTTTGGAGAAAGCACATTTTTTTGGTGGCAGTCTCACACTCTAATGATGCCTGGTTGCTGTTTCTAACACTTTAGTAGACTACTAGACTAGCTTAGTAGAATTCTGTTCACTTTGTCTCGACTCCACGCAGGTCACTTGTTTTAAATTTAGTAGTTAAATTTTGATTTATGTTATTAAGTTGGATATGTTTACGAATTAAATTAATTGGATGTGATTAAATTTCAATGAAGCATAATTTATAGCTGCCGTTTAATTGAGTATCAACAAAATTTAATCTATGCAAACTTATTTTTTCCATTAACCGATCGTTTATTTAACTTATTTTTTAGCAATTTATTTTTGTGTGATATTGTTGTGTAAATTTAAAAAGTAACTGGTAAAACAGTATTATACTAATCAAACGGTTAACAACAGAAAAAAATGGTTTTTTGTTATTTTAATTCTTTTGTGTTTCTTGCATTTTTTCGCGGTTCAAAGGCTAGTTTCAAGGAAACCATATTATATTACATGGATGGTTCTGTAAAAATCGAAGTACATTATTCAGACAATCGGCTCGGGAATTTACAGAAGCGTTTCCATAGAAGAATTTTGTCTTTCGATTTACTTACACCCAATTCTTTTGGTTCTGATGGCAAAGTTTTTGTGTGAGGACTGCGGGACCGATTCAGAAATATGGACCAGTGATTTTTACAGATTCGATTCCATGTAATAGTATAGTGTGTTGGGTGTTAACAGCATTGTTAGGCTTTCACAGTATATTTTTAGATCTCTCTTAACTTTTCTTTACGCTAGCACTTCTTACGCGGCATTTTCTCTGCTTAGAATAATACTGGCAAATATTGTGGCCATTAAATTTCTTTCCGAAGCCAGGCTCAAAGTAGGAGCAGGTTTTTGCACTTTGGCAGGTATCATTATTTCTTCAGGCCGAATTTTAATTAGTGATTTGTAAGTTCTTGAAAGTTTTTGTTTTTTAAAAAATTGTTTTGAATCCAGTTTTGAAAATTGTTTTGGTCAAGCGTTTAAGTATCTGTTTGAAACTTTGAAAAACTTTTTGTGATTTAATAATTTTTTCCAAATGCCAAAGTCTCATTATTATGAACCCGAATTCTGCCTATGGCAATGAAGCTATTAATTGCCTTGGTTTTGGGGTTTGTAATTAATGAGTGTTAAGTGTCCAACAATTAACTTCCAGATAAATCCGCGCGAAATTGAGGCTTATTTGACTCAAATCCAGGAAACTATAAATCAGGATTTGCCCGCTCCCAGTCCGGAATCGGGAGCCACAGAAATTAGCGCCCCACCGACCGCAGACGAACCTTTGTCTGACTCTGAACAAATTGCATCATCTAATGAAGAGGAGGTATATATATAATGGCTCGCTGGCTCGTTAAAGCTTGCTCTCCAGGCATCCTGTGCTCTTGATATGAGTGTCGTCGCGTCGCCTTTGCTCTTGAGCTGCTCTAGTGCTCTTCACTCTACGCTTGTTTTTTTGGCTGCCATGCTACATAAGTACCCTTTTTTTTATTGCAGGTATAATATAAGTTGACATTGGATGCCCGGTGCTCATCTAAACAACTGTGGTCCCAGATCTGAAACCCGAAATGCTTTGCTTCTTTTCTGTTATATAGGACGCATGTTTTGTTAAAATTTCGATGCTCGTTAAGTGGATGAATAGGTTTTCCATGATTTTTGCCCTGGATTTCCGCGAACGTAAGAATGGTGCACTGTTCTCAAATTTTAAAATTTTAAAAAATGCCAGCTTCACTTCACAGGCATTTTTCTGTTTTTTGACTGCATCTTCTACTTCTAGCTTGAACGCTGGAACTCCGAAAATCTCCGTCAATTTTATTTGTTTATATTCCACTCTGAGAGGCAGTACGGGCTGCTAAACCCATGAAAGTATAAAAATGTGAATACATTCAAAAAATTTGTTCGTTTCGATTTTATATAGATTAAACTGTCGAGCCCTTTTTCTTCTTTTTTATAATTCAGAATTTTTCGCATATTTGCATTGCATGCGCCCATGAAGGAAGGGTCGTTTTTAGGGATGGACCGTACGCCCCAAAAAACATATCTTACTATATAGTCAAGTTTGACAAAAAAGAGGGGATTGAGCCCCCTTTCCCTACGCCCATATATGCGCCCATGGCCATCGTGTGAAATGATTTTTTGTAATGGCTGAAGACCGTGTTTTTAGATTAGCTTTTTTCGCTATTCATCATCGCTGAATTCATAATCCCGTTTACTATGCTGTATGTATTGTACACCGACTTTTCCTACCGCTTTCTGAATCTTAGCC
>JASANF010016970.1:0-12015 GCA_030248245.1 Trissonchulus sp. WLG1_4
CGACAGACCTCCAGCTATAACCATGATAGCAGTTCTCACCTGCCGTAGCGAACCGACCGCCGTAATATGTGGCGGCGGGGTACGGGCATGCCCTGGGCATTGCCCGTGGGTCCCCGGGGGTATCTCTAGAAAGTAGCTGACCGATCCGGCTGAAATTTCGCCAGCACTTAGGTATTGCCAAGGGGTGTACACAAACAAAATTTGGTGTAAAAAGCTCTTCTATATTTTGAGCTACAAAAAGTTCAAAGTCTCAAAATCCGCAAGAGTGCTAAATTTTCCTATTCTAGGGTTGGGCGCTATCGCGCCAACCCTGATTAAAACCAAAGTTCTGAACCAACCTCATTTAAGGATAATAACATTACATAAAAATTCTGCATTAACCGTCAGCAGCGTATATCTTTGGTCCCAAATCTGGTGGCAGGTAGTAGCGCGGCAGATAGGTAGCCAAATTATACACAGCCGCCTCAGGATCGCTGTAGCAAGCCAGCGGCAGGGAGCACACAGGTCGGCATAGTGCTCGGGCAGACACTCTCCCAGACGACTGCGAGACGGCCAGTCTTTCAGCTGCAAATACTCTGCATTCCGATTGGCCGTTGCTAGGCAACGCTGCATTCTGATTGGCTAGATCATTCTCTTAATATTATGTCTTAATTCTTCATAATGTCTCGGGGCGAAGGGTGCCAAAAGTTCGATAAACGAAACCAAACGGTGACACGAAGTTCGTGGCGTTTGATTTACACATTTTCAACGCTTAATGTGAAAGAAGTCTTTTCCTTGTATACTAACCCGCTTGGTCCAATGCATCTTAAAGTAAATGATTTTATTTGAAAAATGCTGGTTATGGAGAACAGGTTAATAGGAGAATGTGTAAAGCGTTAGTCCTTGTCAGTTACCTCATTACAGACCCATACCCACACGTCGGAGTGAGAAGTGACTGTGGGGGATTGCTCCCTCCGACCTAACATTGAACCTAATAAGTCCCCTTCCACTGATTGGTTGTTAGTACCTCAGATTTGACGCAATTATAATTAATTTAATAATATTATTTCAGGCCGCTCAGCCAACCTTCAGCAAAAAGGCAACGCCATCATCGCCGATTATGCGTCTTTTGGTGTCAGTGAAGCCAGCCCAGAAGTTGTCAACGCGCAACTGCACCCCAGACAACATGGCACCACTCCGACAGTCCTGCAGGCTTTCGCCGCAATCCTAAAATATGGAAATAATTATTCCCAATAGTTTGGGGCTCACACTGACAAAACAGGTCTGAATGTCTCCATAAAAGGTGGGCGCGCCGGTTTATACTTTGGGCCCGGAATTTTACGGACTGGGCCCGAGGCCGGCTGACTTCTTGAAAACGCGGGCCGGGCCGGACCGCCGCTAATTAATGATCGAATTACTGCACAAAACTAATCGTCTTCTCATTTTATGAATACATTTTACTATTAATATTAATTAATTAATTATTACAAACACCTGATCAGAGCTGAGACGCTGAAATGAGGCAGGCGACCACAGAGATCCCTGCAGATTAACATCAACATCGCTGACTACCACCAACTGAAAATAACAATGAAATTCCACAAAATTTCATCATTTACTCATCAACAAATAAAGCACTCTAAAAATAGGAGACTACCATCCAAAGAAAGAAATTATAGCCCAATTAACTAACTTGAAATTTCAAGTACAAAGCAATACCATCAATATTTAAAAAATCTTAAATTATCTTAATATATTTAAAAATCTCAGATCTTAAAAACATGACCAAATCTGACCTTTCTAGCTGCCCAGTGTGCCTGAAACTGAGCCAGATTGGTCAACTGGTGTTTCTGACAATTACTCAGCCACAAAATGCCGTCGGAGCGAAAAAGATCTGGCGAAAACTGCCTCGGACGATCAACCTAAACACATAAAATATCGATTCATACTTACAGCCGTATGTCCGTTTATCCAACAAAATAGCAAGACCTTGTCGTAATCCTATTCCCGACATAACAGACATATTTTTCTGTGAGGAGTCATATTAATAAATGTTTCTACAATATTAGTATGAATCGATCCTTATTTACATAGTCTCATTGAACTTAAACTAAGTTACAAAAAATTCAAAAGTTACCAAACTGAATGAACATGATGCATATAAAAAGTAAGCCCAATATCACATACACGAAAGAAGTTCACCTATATAAATACCTAACAAAGGCACTTTTTCGAGCGTGGTTGGTGGATCCCTAACCTTCCCCGAACTGAAACGGTTAATGATATCACAAGAGCGGTCTTACAGACCACTGACAACGCGCCCTCGACTCATGAGAACGATAAAGATACTGGTCAAACCGGAAGTCATACTTACAAGTGGTTTTTCTAGAGCTGCCTTTGCCATCTCCAAATTTGTCCGAATAGCTAAAAATACACAATAGCATATTATTTACCGACTTTTAGTAGTTGTATTGATGATATAACTATTATTTATATAGTGAGAGCGCCTCGACTCCGACTACACGTACAAAAATATCATAGCAGGAAGAGCAAACACATTCATTTTTACTCTAGAAAATACTCTAAAGTATACAACAACACAATGTACGCAGTACATCGTTGATTTTTTTAAAAAGTGTTAACCTGTTGAGTCTACTATTGCCTTTCAAATCTAGCAAAATTAATAAATATTCTGTACCTCTAGCAAAATTATTGCCTTTTAAAAAATAATCCATTCTCGTAAAAGTACATAATTCCGTCTTATATAATATAATATTATAATTATATAAATCATCATTTTGCAGATCGCGATTACGTGACGCCAGGAGACATCTACAAACTGAATTCTGCACCGGAGGCCTAACAAGAAGCAGCCAGCCGCATAGGGCCCGTTGCTTTACCGGATTAAAGGGTTAATTTTAATCTGACTAAACTGTTTAAAAATTAAGCTTAAACATGCCATTCCAAAACCTCCGGATGAAACGGACTTAACTTTTAGCGCGCTACATTTTAATCGGCCTAAACGGACTTAACTATGCGCGCTAATGTTAAGCGTGCATGTTAAATCCGCTTAGTCCAGTAGTAGTTTTGGAGTGGGGTCAGACTAAAATTTAACCGTTGATTTATTTTTTAACTCGTTTAGTCCGTTTAACCCTATTTACCATTCCTAAACCTCGGACTAAAGTAAGTCCAGTCCATTTAATTCGGTAAAGGATAGGTTATAGACCCATAGGAACAGATTTCACAAAAAACACTTGTAACAGCCACTTTGTTTTGCTCACTCACTTGACAACAGTCCTCTTTGTGCGCTGTCCGGAATAACTTTGGCCAGGTCCAGCATGTTGACTTTGTGCCGACCGAACGGAAACCCAGAGCAGTAGGGCCATCTTTGGCATGCAGCTTGAAAAAACAGCATTAATTAAGGTTCAGTTCAATTCAAAGTCAACTTTTTGGGCTACGAGTTGACAGAAAGTTAACATGGTCGTCAGGCGTTCATATACTTTTCACATCGAAGTATAAACCTCTATAAACAGCCGCAATATAATTGTTGACTATAAATGTTTGCTAGTTATGATCAACACAGATGATTGGCACTTGACATTAAATATTCAATCAATAATAAACAGTACTACAAAAAAATGAACAAGCTTTTAAATTTAAATTAAATATTCTGTAACAAAAGCCTATACATACTTCACATCCGTATCATCCTTTCGCAATTATATATTCGAACCCCCGCCTTCCGCAAATGCAGAAGCAATTTTGACCTTTATTTAGCTAAATAGTACCAATTTTGACGCTTTTTAACCAGGATTGCCTAAAATTTATCAAAAAATATACCAATTTTCGGCTAAAATCTACTAAACAACAGTAGGAGGGCCCTTAGCCTAACTTTTTTCTTCTCTTTCTCTTCTTTCCCCCCCCCCTTAATTTCCTCCGGCGGCAGTACGCCTCCGTCCATCCCCTGAGATTTCTCTCCCCCCCAACTACATGCGTACGTCTATATAAGAAACTATATAACCGTATATACTGTGACTAGGATCCTGTAAGCAGTCCAGCACACATGTATCGCAGACTTCAAATCCACAGCGTGCACAAAACAGGTGCAGATTGAAAATGCAGCCAGAGCAAACGTCACACAGCTCACGCACGCCGGGGGAGAAACGCCACAGCACCGAGCCAATGTCGCCTGCAATAATAAAAAAATAAAACTAAAACCAAAAAATGAAGCCAGACTTTTAATATTCTCCGCAAAAACATGATATTTTTTTACAATTTTCGCAATAAGTTATGACTGTTCTGCTAACATCACTGCACTCAACAGTCACAAAAACTAGAATAAATAATAAATTAAAGTGCTTAAACAAAATATGGCTTTAAAACTCGGCAATTATTGCAATCCGTCGCATTTAATCGCAAGCTTTTCTCAAATAATAAATAAGTGATTTTTGACAAAAACTTATATTAGGGATGGAAGTCTCGGTCTTGGTCTCGGTCTCGGTCTCGGTCAAAACCCGAGACTAGCCCAGTCTCGGTCTCGGTCTCGGTCTCGGTCTCGGTAGTCGAAAAGTCTCGGTTTGTACCCGGTCTCGGTTTTTCAAATCTGTGAAAATTTTTCCTGAGGTCCCTCCTTTGGTTTATATTTTTGGCAGGAAATTTTTTTCGGAAGTGTTCATTTCACCAAAATTTCACACTAAACAGTGAGATTCTGTCAATTTTTTCAGAAAACAACTTTACCGTGGTTGTTTAGTTTATCAGTAAACACAGTACACAGGGGCGTAGCCAGGGGGGGGGGGGGAATGGGGGAAACCCCCCCCCCCCGAAATTTTTTCCGACTGAAATTTTACACAAGGGTCCCCCCTTTGGTTTTTATGGTCCGGCCGGAAACAATTTCTGATACGTCTCCAATTCACCAAATTTGGCCTAAAAATCAAAAAATTTCCCAATTTTTCCTCTGGGGGCTGCCGCCCCCAGACCCCTGCAACCTTGTGGCTCAATGTTTCTTGCTTTTGTGTTTCAATAAAGCGTGTGCATGTGTATATGAGTGCATTCTACACTATTTATTTGCTTAATAAACTTTAATGCAGCCTTTTAGCTGTTTTTTCCTAGCAAAAATGACATTTTTGGTAAATTTGCGGCTCGAAATGTCAAAAGTCTTCCTAAAGTTTTCAAATTTGCTAGCTTTTGGACTCTTGTCGGTCCAGGAGTTTTGTAATTTTCGGTGTTTTCAGATCCAATTTTACATTTGATTCCGCTCTGGTTATAAAAATTAGTGTTGTTTTTGAACAAAATATGCTAATTTGTGTAGTTTTTTGCGTTAAAATTGCAATTAAGTGCATTTTAGCACATTTAAAAAAATCGAAAAGTCATTCCCCCCCCGAAATTTTTTCCTGGCTACGCCACTGACAGTACATACACATAAATGTATGTTTATGATTTGGTTTCTTATTTCATATTATCTTTCAAGTCAATCTGTGTGATAAAAAAAAAAAAAAAAAAAAAAAAAAAAGAGGAATCAAATGTAAAATTGGATCTGAAAAAAACACCGAAAATTACAAAACTCCTGGACCCCGACAAGAGTCCAAAAGCTAGCAAATTTGAAAACTTTAGGAAGACTTTTGACATTTCGAGCCGCAAATTTACTAAAAATGTCATTTTTGCTAGGAAAAAATAGCTAAAAGGCTGCATTAAAAGTTTATTAAGCAAATAAAATAGTGTAGAATGCACTCATATACACATGCACACGCTTTATTGAAACACAAAAGCAAGAAACATTGGAGCCAAAGGTTGGCAGGGGTCTGGGGGCGGCAGCCAGAGGGAAAAATTGGGAAATTTTTTGATTTTTAGGCCAAATTTGGTGGAATTGGAGACGTATCAGAAATTGGTTTCCGGCCGGACCATAAAAACCAAAGAGGGGACCCTTGTGTAAAATTTCAGTCGGAAAAAATTTCGGGGGGGGGAATTCCCCCATTCCCCCCCCCCCCCCCCCCTGGGCTACGCCCCTGTGTACTGTGCTTTACTGAAATAAACTAAACAACCACGGTAAAGTTGTTTTCTGAAAAAATTGACAGAATCTCACTGTTTAGTGTGAAATTTTGGTGAAATGAACACTTCCGAAAAAAACTTCCTGCCAAAAATATAAACCAAAGGAGGGACCTCAGGAAAAATTTTCACAGATTTGAAAAACCGAGACCGGGTACAAACCGAGACTTTTCGACTACCGAGACCGAGACCGAGACCGAGACCGAGACTGGGCTAGTCTCGGGTTTTTGACCGAGACCGAGACCGAGACCAAGACCGAGACTTCCATCCCTAATATAAGTTTTTGGTCGAAAATCACTTATTTATTATTTGAGAAAAAAAGCTTGCGATTAAATGCGACGGATTGCAATAATTGCCGAGTTTTAAAGCCATATATTTTTGTTTAAGCACTTTAATTTATTATTTTTATTCTAGTTTTTGTGCACTGTTGAGTGCAGTGGATGTTAGCAGAACAGTCATAGGACTTTTTGCGAAAATTGTAAAAAAATATCATGTTTTTGCGGAGAATATTAAAAGTCTGGCTTCATTTTTTGGTTTTAGTTTTATTTTTTTATTATTGCAGGCTGACATTGGCTCGGTGCTGTGGCGTTTCTCCCCCGGCGTGCGGAGCTGTGTGCCGTTTGCTCTGGCTCATTTCAATCTGCACCTGTTTTGTGCACGCTGTGATTTGAAGTCTGCGATACATGTGTGCTGGACTGCTTACAGGATCCTAGTCACAGTATATACGGTTATATAGTTTCTTATATAGACGTACGCATGTAGTTGGGGGGGGAGAGAAATCTCAGGGGATGAGACGGGAGGCGTACTGCCGCCGGAGGAAATTGAGAAGGGGGGGGGGGGAAAAGAGAGAAAAGAAGAAAAAAGTTAGGCTAAGGGCCCTCCTACTGTTGTTTAGTAGATTTTAGCCGAAAATTGGTATATTTTTTGATAGAATTTTAGGCAATCCTGGTTAAAAAGCGTCAAAATTGGTACTATTTAGCTAAATAAAGGCCAAAATTGCTTCTGCATTTGCGGAAGGCGGGGGTTCGAATATATAATTGCGAAAGGATGATACGGATGTGAAGTATGTATAGGCTTTTGTTACAGAATATTTAATTTAAATTTAAAAGCTTGTTCATTTTTTTTGTAGTACTGTTTATTATTGATTGAATATTTAATGTCAAGTGCCAATCATCTGTGTTGATCATAACTAGCAAACATTTATAGTCAACAATTATATTGCGGCTGTTTATAGAGGTTTATACTTCGATGTGAAAAGTATATGAACGCCTGACGACCATGTTAACTTTCTGTCACTCTAGCCCAAAAAGTTGACTTTGATTGAACTGAACCTTAATTAATGCTGTTTTTTCAAGCTGCATGCCAAAGATGGCCCTACTTCTTGGGTTTCCGTTCGGTGGCACAAAGTCAACATGCTGGACCTGGCCAAAGTGATCCCGGACAGCGCACAAAGAGGACTGTTGTCAAGTGAGTGAGCAAAACAAAGTGGCTGTTACAAGTGTTTTTTGTGAAATCTGTTCCTATGGGTCTATAACCTATCCTTTACCGAATTAAATGGACTGGACTTACTTTAGTCCGAGGTTTAGGAATGGTAAATAGGGTTAAACGGACTAAACGAGTTAAAAAATAAATCAACGGTTAAATTTTAGTCTGACCCCACTCCAAAACTACTACTGGACTAAGCGGATTTAACATGCACGCTTAACATTAGCGCGCATAGTTAAGTCCGTTTAGGCCGATTAAAATGTAGCGCGCTAAAAGTTAAGTCCGTTTCATCCGGAGGTTTTGGAATGGCATGTTTAAGCTTAATTTTTAAACAGTTTAGTCAGATTAAAATTAACCCTTTAATCCGGTAAAGCAACGGGCCCTATGCGGCTGGCTGCTTCTTGTTAGGCCTCCGGTGCAGAATTCAGTTTGTAGATGTCTCCTGGCGTCACGTAATCGCGATCTGCAAAATGATGATTTATATAATTATAATATTATATTATATAAGACGGAATTATGTACTTTTACGAGAATGGATTATTTTTTAAAAGGCAATAATTTTGCTAGAGGTACAGAATATTTATTAATTTTGCTAGATTTGAAAGGCAATAGTAGACTCAACAGGTTAACACTTTTTAAAAAAATCAACGATGTACTGCGTACATTGTGTTGTTGTATACTTTAGAGTATTTTCTAGAGTAAAAATGAATGTGTTTGCTCTTCCTGCTATGATATTTTTGTACGTGTAGTCGGAGTTGAGGCGCTCTCACTATATAAATAATAGTTATATCATCAATACAACTACTAAAAGTCGGTAAATAATATGCTATTGTGTATTTTTAGCTATTCGGACAAATTTGGAGATGGCAAAGGCAGCTCTAGAAAAACCACTTGTAAGTATGACTTCCGGTTTGACCAGTATCTTTATCGTTCTCATGAGTCGAGGGCGCGTTGTCAGTGGTCTGTAAGACCGCTCTTGTGATATCATTAACCGTTTCAGTTCGGGGAAGGTTAGGGATCCACCAACCACGCTCGAAAAAGTGCCTTTGTTAGGTATTTATATAGGTGAACTTCTTTCGTGTATGTGATATTGGGCTTACTTTTTATATGCATCATGTTCATTCAGTTTGGTAACTTTTGAATTTTTTGTAACTTAGTTTAAGTTCAATGAGACTATGTAAATAAGGATCGATTCATACTAATATTGTAGAAACATTTATTAATATGACTCCTCACAGAAAAATATGTCTGTTATGTCGGGAATAGGATTACGACAAGGTCTTGCTATTTTGTTGGATAAACGGACATACGGCTGTAAGTATGAATCGATATTTTATGTGTTTAGGTTGATCGTCCGAGGCAGTTTTCGCCAGATCTTTTTCGCTCCGACGGCATTTTGTGGCTGAGTAATTGTCAGAAACACCAGTTGACCAATCTGGCTCAGTTTCAGGCACACTGGGCAGCTAGAAAGGTCAGATTTGGTCATGTTTTTAAGATCTGAGATTTTTAAATATATTAAGATAATTTAAGATTTTTTAAATATTGATGGTATTGCTTTGTACTTGAAATTTCAAGTTAGTTAATTGGGCTATAATTTCTTTCTTTGGATGGTAGTCTCCTATTTTTAGAGTGCTTTATTTGTTGATGAGTAAATGATGAAATTTTGTGGAATTTCATTGTTATTTTCAGTTGGTGGTAGTCAGCGATGTTGATGTTAATCTGCAGGGATCTCTGTGGTCGCCTGCCTCATTTCAGCGTCTCAGCTCTGATCAGGTGTTTGTAATAATTAATTAATTAATATTAATAGTAAAATGTATTCATAAAATGAGAAGACGATTAGTTTTGTGCAGTAATTCGATCATTAATTAGCGGCGGTCCGGCCCGGCCCGCGTTTTCAAGAAGTCAGCCGGCCTCGGGCCCAGTCCGTAAAATTCCGGGCCCAAAGTATAAACCGGCGCGCCCACCTTTTATGGAGACATTCAGACCTGTTTTGTCAGTGTGAGCCCCAAACTATTGGGAATAATTATTTCCATATTTTAGGATTGCGGCGAAAGCCTGCAGGACTGTCGGAGTGGTGCCATGTTGTCTGGGGTGCAGTTGCGCGTTGACAACTTCTGGGCTGGCTTCACTGACACCAAAAGACGCATAATCGGCGATGATGGCGTTGCCTTTTTGCTGAAGGTTGGCTGAGCGGCCTGAAATAATATTATTAAATTAATTATAATTGCGTCAAATCTGAGGTACTAACAACCAATCAGTGGAAGGGGACTTATTAGGTTCAATGTTAGGTCGGAGGGAGCAATCCCCCACAGTCACTTCTCACTCCGACGTGTGGGTATGGGTCTGTAATGAGGTAACTGACAAGGACTAACGCTTTACACATTCTCCTATTAACCTGTTCTCCATAACCAGCATTTTTCAAATAAAATCATTTACTTTAAGATGCATTGGACCAAGCGGGTTAGTATACAAGGAAAAGACTTCTTTCACATTAAGCGTTGAAAATGTGTAAATCAAAACCCACGAACTTCGTGTCACCGTTTGGTTTCGTTTATCGAACTTTTGGCACCCTTCGCCCCGAGACATTATTAAGAATTAAGACATAATATTAAGAGAATGATCTAGCCAATCAGAATGCAGCGTTGCCTAGCAACGGCCAATCGGAATGCAGAGTTATTTGCAGCTGAAAGACTGGCCGTCTCGCAGTCGTCTGGGAGAGTGTCTGCCCGAGCACTATGCCGACCTGTGTCGCTCCCTGCCGCTGGCTTGCTACAGCCATCCTGAGGCGGCTGTGTATAATTTGGCTACCTATCTGCCGCGCTACTACCTGCCACCAGATTTGGGACCAAAGATATACGCTGCCTACGGTTAATGCAGAATTTTTATGTAATGTTATTATCCTTAAATGAGGTTGGTTCAGAACTTTGGTTTTAATCAGGGTTGGCGCGATAGCGCCCAACCCTAGAATAGGAAAATTTAGCACTATTGCGGATTTTGAGACTTTGAACTTTTTGTAGCTCAAAATATAGAAGAGCTTTTTACACGAAATTTTGTTTGTGTACACCCCTTGGCAATACCTAAGTGCTGGCGAAATTTCAGCCGGATCGGTCAAGTATTTTCTGAGATACCCCCGGGGACCCCCCAGGGCAATGCCCCAGGGCATGCCCATACCCCCCGCCACGTGTATTACGGCGGTAGGTTCGCTACGGGCAGTGGAGCTATCATGGTTATAGCTGGAGGTCTGTCGTTTTGTATACGAATATAAACCCATATGCTGTGCATTCACTGGTATTATCACTTTCTTGCTCAGATGTTGAATAGTCCCCTAGACGGTACCCCCCTGTTGGCTGTATGTCATATTGTGTGCGCGTACGTATCTTCACAGTAGAATAATTAGGTTTGCTGTTTGTTTTTCATGATAGTTCAAGTTTTTGCGTGTAATATGGATTGAGAACTTGCGAACATATTATATTAATACCCATTGCCCCACAGATTGCCCCCCCAGGGTGTTCCCAAAGGGGACTCGGTACCCTTTTGCATTTTTGGGGTTAAAATTTTTTTCGAGTTTATTCTCAAAAATTTGTCTCTAGGGGTAATTTGGTGTCCTGAACACGAATCTGGGATTTTTTTTGCCTATACCCACTCTGGACACCCAACGCCCCCAGGGTGCCACCTAGGGGGTCAAAATGGGTCAATTTTTTCGAATTTGAAATTTTGATGTCCATTGGGGTAATTTGACCCCCTGAACCCGAATCCGAGGTTAATTTTTGTCTGTGACTCTCGTGAACTCTCCTACGACCCCCTCCTAGGGTACCCCCCCCCACGACGGACCCAAGGGGTCAAGTTTTGAAAATTAGGATTTTGATGTTCATAGGTGTAATTTGACTCCCTGAACACGACTCTGAGGTCTATTTTTGTCTATGACGCTCGTTGACTTCCCTGCGACCCCACCACCTCCCTCAGGGTACCCCCTCCCCAACACGTGTCCAAGGGGTAAACTTTCACACTTGAATTTTGATGTCCCTGATTACGAATCCGTGGTTTGTTTTTGCCTAGAGCCTTCCTGGAGTCCAATACCCCGAACGGGAATCCAAGGGGTCAAATTTTACATAGGTATTGTATATACATGTACACACTACACATGTACACTTACGTACATACTACATTGGTCCGCTTCAGGCAGTGAAGCCGTCATAGCTATATGTAGTGATAGCTATGCTCTGTGCTTCGTTTCCACTACAGCGGAAAAAGAGAGTGGACTAGTAAGGAAAAATGCCCTTGTCGGGCGGCTCCTTGGGTAGAATAGGTTACTGTCTGTCTAAAGCGGAAAAATACTTAGGCTGAGCTTGTAAAAGCATTGGTACAAGACTTTATTAACGAGAATATGCAATTCGTGTGAGCTCGTCAAAGTAGGTGGACTAGGTAGGTATACCTGTTGAGAATAGGAATATGATCTTCGTAGGGCAGACACTGTTTTCCGCACCCTATTCGCGCGAACTTACAGCCCGT
>JASANF010016971.1:0-35960 GCA_030248245.1 Trissonchulus sp. WLG1_4
GGGGGGCGGGAACCCCGCCCCACCCCCCTGGATCCGCCACTGCAATAAGTGACCGTGTTTTAGCGAAACATTACCGATTTTTTCAAAATGTGGCCAAAATACCTATTTTGACAATTTTTGAAAATTTTGACCAAAATTAGTTAAAATTGCATAAATTTGTTAAAAATTCCCATATTTAAAAGCAAATTTTATAAAAATTTTGCTTGCCCTTGTACCGTGGCGCTAATTTTGCTTGCCCTTGTACCAAAATCAAACATCTGGGGGGGGCCCGGGCCCCCCCCACCCCCCCGTGTTAAACTGTGGTCATAGTGCATTGTTGCTTATAGGTAGTCTAAGGTCCGAATTCTTTACCGGATTAAAGGACTCCCTAATTTTAATCAGACTGTTAAAACGTTGTGCTTAGTGTGCCACTCCAAATCCTCCGGATTAAATGAGTAAATTAATGAAATGAATGAACTGAATGAAATGAAAGTAAATGAACTTCAGTCGAAATGAACAGACTTAATTACGAGCGCTAATGTCAAGCGTGCATGTAAAGAGGTAGTTTATTTAAGTACTAAAATTAATGCGCTTACTTATTAAACTTAACTAGTGTAGTCTTTAATCCGTTTAGTCCGATATGCCATTACTAAACCTCGTACAAATAAAAGCTCAGTTAGTTTTATTCGGTAAAATAATGGGCTCTGATTTTGTCCACTGTGCGTTTAGTTTTAGTTTGGGCTAGTTATTTCCGTTGTTGAGTGTGGGCTGAACAGGTTTTGTTGCTTACAATAAGTAAGTTTTTAGAACAGTTGAGTTTCTGAATTTGTTTAGTACCTAGTACATAAATATGCTGTATATTGCAGTTTTTCAAATGTGTCCACTGTTGCTTAGGACTGGCGTTTGTCAGACAATCAAATGGCACCAATCCATTCAAGCTACATATATACTCAAAAGTCGGATGGTATCCATTTGAGGTCTGCACTGCATTTAAGCTCTCGGTTTTTACGCGGCGGCCTCAGCCGCCGCGTATATACTATAATACAACAGGGCAATTAACACGTATGTGCTGCCCACCGTGTAAATTGCACTGCAAAAATCAGTAGGTCACAAAAATACATTATATGTGTGAGCGTGTGTGTGCTTTGTGCATGCTTATCATAGAACGGTTGGTTAGAACGCTCATGCAGTGTTTACATGGTGAACTTAAGTCAGGCTGTAATAATAGCAGAACACAGATCCGCAGCAATGTAATGTAATGTGTGTAAGCAATGTAACGAAACCTGTAATGTGATGTTATTGTCACGATGTTTCTATTATTTATAAGTATGTCGGTACTCTTTGAGGACTTGAAGTCATTGGTAAAGAAAAAGAAAGCCTTGAAAGGCTATGCATGTTATTCGATGTGAGGTGACAACATCGCCAGCGGTTTAACTGTTCTGACATCTGACATTTGTAGACCACAGTACCACATACAAATTTTTTACAGACTGTTTATGCTTTAGATTCAAACTTATTTAAAACAGTTTTTTGGAATAAAAATGGTTATTAGTTTTCAATTTAAAGACTTTCATAAATATTCTGAAAGCAACACTACCGCGGAGCCGTTGCTTTACAAACTTTACGGGTGGATTTCACCACGGTGGATGCTGCAGGTTTCAAATTTCAACTGAGCAAAAACCATGGTTTTAGAAAATTTACGAAATTTGTAATGAATCAGGCAACATTTTGTAATGAAATTATGTGAAATCATATGCAAACGTACGTAAAACCATGGTTTTTGAAACACCCGTGGTGAAATCCACCCTACAAGTCTTATAGTTGTTAAGTATGAAACCGGATGATACGATACGAATTCGCTAGATATCAAATTCATCAATAATCGTAAGATTTAGAGATTACAATTGTTACAATTGTAATATTTAAGGCGAGGCAAGGCAAGTAGAGATATCAACATTAGACACCAGAAAAATAGTTGTGTGACATGTTAGGTTACAGTTGTTGGCTTTAAAAGACTCCCATATAAGAAAATCCTGCGAAAAAAAAAAAAACCCGCCACCCACCAAAACGGCCCACAAGAAGGGCCCCGCCCAAACAAAAAAACCCAACAACACCCCACGAACACATAATAAATTTGGTGCCGCGTTTTATATTCGAAGAATATCCTCGGCGTAACAAAGTCGAACAAAAAAATCTAGGAGAAAACTATCCTACTCGCAAAACGCTCACAAGAGTCGGCTGCGGTGCCTATCGAACATCATTCTCGCAAAAATCAAGCAACAACGCCACAACAGCAAAAACAACTCTCAAAAGCAGGAACAGGGGGGGGGGGTGATACACACAGAATGAAGGGAAGATAAAAACAAATTTGATTAAATTTTTTTGTGTGTGAATGAATTTTTTACTTTGTTTGTTTTCAGATTTGTAGGTTGCCTGACTGAGATCTATTTCAGCAGTTTTTATTAAAGTTAAAATTTGCTTCCGGTTGAAATGGCTCCCCCCAGGTGGGAAAAATACAGCAGGTCGTCTGGGGGCTAGGAATGCACACAAATCATAGCCTATACACAACATATCACACCAACTTCACGTTACAGGAACAAAAACCAATAACAAATGTTCCTACTCTAGTAGGAACAAAAATACGAATACTTACACTTTTGAATAAAACAAGCAAGACAAGGGCTCTATTCGAGGTATGTAATAGGGTATATCGCAGCAGTATATAATCAATCGATTGCTTGTAACTCACGATTTATCCTCTAATTCTAGACCCCCGACCCAGTGGTGATCCGCGTAGTTACATGTCGACTTGAGCTTTTTGGCACAAAGCTGTAACAACAAAACTAATGTATAGCAATTATGCAAGTTCAACGGTTTTGAACAAGTTACATAAACGGTATGTCATGACTCATGAGTTTTATATAAGAATTTACGATATCTACTAAATTACATATGAAAAAACCTGATGTGTATATATATTATAGCCTACAGAAACATAAAATATATAAAATCAATTTGACAATAAATTAAGTACATACACATATGTATGTAGAAGTGTAATTAACATAAAATAAATAGATTCAAGTTTACATAAAGCAAGTACATAGTATAGGTAGGTAGGTGTAGAAATGTAATTAGGTATATATATTAATAGGTATGTAATAGTCTACAGTGCTAAGTATATATCTATTTATTCAATTAACGTCCTAAAAACAGTATCCCCTGTAAAAACTCACAGCGCGCTCCGGGGAAGCTTCGAAGCAAGATTTCCCGCAAATCAAGCTGAGCAGGCCTCCTTCATTTTTCACTCCCAAAGGAGCCTCGTCGGGGGGGCAGGCTCCGATTTGGTCCAGGGACACTTCCTTGCTGTCTTTGCCATTCGGGTTGTCTTGCGTGGTCACGAATGGCAGGATAAAGAGAAATATTACAAACGGCTGCATGGTTCTGAAAGGTCGACATTTTAAAAAATTCTTTTGAGATAAGGAGCGTCGGTGTTTATGTGTGTAAGTAAGCTTTGTCTTTTTGCAGAGCTTCGGTTTTAAGATGTTGAAAATTTTTTTAAAAGATATTCAGAAATAAGCAACGCAGGTGTTTATGTATGTACATAATGTATGTAGGAGCTATGTCTTTTTAGTAGATCTTATTCTAGGTCCATTTAAGCTTCATATTTTTCCTGTTGGGCCACAGCCCAACAGGTCTTTAATTTTGATTCTGGCATCTTAACGTACTGTTAGCGTTAAATTGCTTATGTGCGGAGTGTGTTTTACACGTCTTCTATCGTCGCTGTGCATCTGTCACACTAACATGCCTTGCATTTTCACTGTTACTGAGATCGGGGCTGTTGTTGAGAACGTAATTCGAAATGCAAAAGACTGCCAAAAAGTGATCCACTTAGAATCGAACCTATGGCCTCATGGTTAAGAATCTATAAACTAACTCGACCACACAGATCAGTACGGTGCCGAGACTTCACTAAAAGTACATAGGATATTAATAATAGCAAGAGTACATAATAGCTTCTCACTCTATATAGAAGAAGAGTGAGACACTCTCCAGCCTGCCTGTGTTCTAGCACAGGCAGATGCGCTGGTCGTTTTCAGGCTACATGTTGACATTCTATGCAACATGTGACTGGCCAATCAGAAGCGAGCTTCTATTCTCTGATTGGCAGACGCCTGTGCACGTGCTCCAATCATAAAACGGGATAGGGATAAAGGTCAATAACTCATTATTTATTCATAGTCAGCCTGTAAAAACATTTAAAAAGGTTTGCAAATACCGTTGGGGATATTTTGGCAAACTTTCAGCGAAATTGATTGAGAAACTTTGAAGAAATTCAGAAAAGTTTATATCTCAAAAGTTTCTCAATCAATTTCGCTGAAAGTTTGCCAAAATATCCCTAGAGGTATTTGCAAACCTTTTTCAATGTGTTTGCAAGCAGACTATGAATAAATAATGAGTTATTAAGCTTTTATCCCTATCTTTATGCTTATCAACGCATCAGCGATTATATACTAAAGTGTGTTACGCAGGGAATCTCCGCGCTGATTGGTCAACCACATGTTGCATAGAATGTCAACATGTAGCCTGAAAACGACCAGCGCATCTGCCTGTGCTAGAACACAGGCAGGCTGGAGAGTGTCTCACTCTTCTTCTATATAGAGTGAGAAGCTATTATGTACTCCTATTATTAATATCCTATGTACTTTTAGTGAAGTCTCGGCACCGTACTGATCTGTGTGGTCGAGTTAGTTTGATAGATTCTTAACCATGAGGCCATAGGTTCGATTCTAAGTGGATCACTTTTTGGCAGTCGTTTGCATTTAGAATTACGTTCTCAACAACAGCCCCGATATCAGTAACAGTGAAAATGCAAGGCATGTTAGTGTGACAGATGCACAGCGACGATAGAAGACGTGTAAAACACACTCCGCACATAAGCAATTTAACGCTAACAGTACGTTAAGATGCCAGAATCAAAATTAAAGACCTGTTGGGCTGTGGCCCAACAGGAAAAATATGAAGCTTAAATGGACCTAGAATAAGATCTACTAAAAAGACATAGCTCCTAACACCTGCGTTGCTTATTTCTGAATATCTTTTAACAAAAATTTCAACATCTTAAAACCGAAGCTCTCCAAAAAGACAAAGCTTACTTACACACATAAACACCGACGCTCCTTATCTCAAAAGAATTTTTTAAAATGTCGACCTTTCAGAACCATGCAGCCGTTTGTAATATTTCTCTTTATCCTGCCATTCGTGACCACGCAAGACAACCCGAATGGCAAAGACAGCAAGGAAGTGTCCCTGGACCAAATCGGAGCCTGCCCCCCCGACGAGGCTCCTTTGGGAGTGAAAAATGAAGCGGGCCTGCTCAGCTTGATTTGCGGGAAATCTTGCTTCGAAGCTTCCCCGGAGCGCGCTGTGAGTTTTTACAGGGGATACTGTTTTTAGGACGTTAATTGAATAAATAGATATATACTTAGCACTGTAGACTATTACATACCTATTAATATATATACCTAATTACATTTCTACACCTACCTACCTATACTATGTACTTGCTTTATGTAAACTTGAATCTATTTATTTTATGTTAATTACACTTCTACATACATATGTGTATGTACTTAATTTATTGTCAAATTGATTTTATATATTTTATGTTTCTGTAGGCTATAATATATATACACATCAGGTTTTTTCATATGTAATTTAGTAGATATCGTAAATTTTAATATAAAACCAAGTCATGACATACCGTTTATGTAACTTGTTCAAAACAGTTGAACTTGCATAATTGCTTTGCTACATTAGTTTTGTTGTTACAGCTTTGTGCCAAAAAGCTCAAGTCGACATGTAACTACGCGGATCACCACTGGGTCGGGGGTCTAGAATTAGAGGATAAATCGTGAGTTACAAGCAATCGGATTATATACTGCTGCGATATACCCTATTACATACCTCGAATAGAGCCCTTGTCTTGCTTGTTTTATTCAAAAGTGTAAGTATTCGTATTTTTGTTCCTACTAAGTAGGAACATTTGTTATTGGTTTTTGTTCCTGTAACGTGAAGTTGGTGTGATATGTTGTGTATAGGCTATGATTTGTGTGCATTCCTAGCCCCCAGACGACCTGCTGTATTTTTCCCACCTGGGGGGAGCCATTTCAACCGGAAGCAAATTTTAACTTTAATAAAAACTGCTGAAATAGATCGCAGTCAGGCAACCTACAAATCTGAAAACAAACAAAGTAAAAAATTCATTCACACACAAAAAAATTTAATCAAATTTGTTTTTATCTTCCCTTCATTCTGTGTGTATCACCCCCCCCCCCCCTTTTCATCATTTCCAGAGACAGCAAATTGACATATATTATAGCTAGTATCCAGTGGCAGTTGATATGCAAATTAGAATTAAATTTGCAAGAGAATGAATGTTCCGACTAGGCACACCGCACAGCCCAGACAATCTTGTGAACAAGCACGTTTTGCGAGAAGAAAACAGTCGAGCCTCGAGAAAAGACTGGAGAAGAAACGCGCGTTACAACGCCGAGGATATTCTTCTTGAATATAAAACGCGGCACCAAATCTTTTAAAGCCAACAACTGTAACCTAACATGTCACACAACTATTTTTCTGGTGTATGTCTGGTGCTCAACTTGCCTTGCCTCGCCTTAAATATTACAATTGTAACAATTTAAGTTCTAAATCTTACGATTATTGATGAATTTGAATCGCTGTATCGTATCATCCGGTTTCATACTTAACAACTATAAGACTTGTAGGGTGGATTTCACCACGGTGGTTTGTAAAAAACATGGTTTTACGTAAGTTTTAATATGATTTAAACATAATTTCATTACGAAATATCGCCTGATTCGTTACGAATTTCGTAAATTTTCTAAAACCAGGTTTTTGCTCAGTTAAAATTTGAAACCTGCAGCATCCACCGTGGTGAAATCCACCCGTAAAGTTTGTAAAGCAACGGCTCCGCGGTAGTGTTCTTTCAGAATATTTATTAAAGTCTTTAAATTGAAAACTAATAACCATTTTTATTCCAAAAAACTGTTTTAAATAAGTTTAATCTAAAGCATAAACAGTCTGTAAAAAATTTGTATGTGGTACTGTGGTCTACAAATGTCAGATGTCAGAACAGTTAAACCGCTGGCGATGTCTGTCACCTCACATCGAATAACATGCATAGCCTTTCAAGGCTTTCTTTTTCTTTACCAATGACTTCACAGTCCTCAAAACGACAATACTTATAAATAATAGAAACATCGTGACAATAACATCACATTACAGGTTTCGTTACATTGCTTACACACATTACATTACATTGCTGCGGATCTGTGTTCTGCTATTATTACAGCCTACTTAAATTCACCATGTAAACACTGCATAGCGTTCTAACCAACCGTTCTATATAAACATCACACACCACACACACACACACACACATAAATTATATTTTTGTCCTACACATATTTTTACAACTCAAATAACACCGGGAGGCACCCACACATTTTACATCCCCTTTTTTATAAAAAAACACCGCCGCCGCCGCCGCCGCCGCAACACCAGAGCTTAAATGCAGTGCAGACCTCAAATGGATACCATCCGACTTTTGAGTATATATGTAGCTTGAATGGATTGGTGCCATTTGATTGTCTGACAAACGCCAGTCCTAAGCAACAGTGGACACATTTGAAAAACTGCAATATACAGCATATTTATGTACTAGGTACTAAACAAATTCAGAAACTCAACTGTTCTAAAAACTTACTTATTGTAAGCAACAAAACCTGTTCAGCCCACACTCAACAACGGAAATAACTAGCCCAAACTAAAACTAAACGCACAGTGGACAAAATCAGAGCCCATTATTTTACCGAATAAAACTAACTGAGCTTTTATTTGTACGAGGTTTAGTAATGGCATATCGGACTAAACGGATTAAAGACTACACTAGTTAAGTTTAATAAGTAAGCGCATTAATTTTAGTACTTAAATAAACTACCTCTTTACATGCACGCTTGACATTAGCGCTCGTAATTAAGTCTGTTCATTTCGACTGAAGTTCATTTACTTTCATTTCATTCAGTTCATTCATTTCATTAATTTACTCATTTAATCCGGAGGATTTGGAGTGGCACACTAAGCACAACGTTTTAACAGTCTGATTAAAATTAGGGAGTCCTTTAATCCGGTAAAGAATTCGGACCTTAGACTACCTATAAGCAACAATGCACTATGACCACAGTTTAACACGGGGGGGTCTGGGGGGGGTCCGGGACCCCCCCAGATGTTTGATTTTGGTACAAGGGCAAGCAAAATTAGCGCCACGGTACAAGGGCAAGCAAAATTTTTATAAAATTTGCTTTTAAATATGGGAATTTTTAACAAATTTATGCAATTTTAACTAATTTTGGTCAAAATTTTCAAAAATTGTCAAAATAGGTATTTTGGCCACATTTTTAAAAAATCGGTAATGTTTCGCTAAAACACGGTCACTTATTGCAGTGGCGGATCCAGGGGGGTGGGGCGGGGTTCCCGCCCCCCCCTCCCCTTTGGGTCTGGGTATTTTGGTTTGGTTCTGGTCTAATATTTGGTTTGAATAGGTTCCCTCATATAGTGAACTTGTTATAAAACTTTACAATAACCATCAGCACTACTAGAACAGATGTATTTTAAGTCGCCACATTGTACAAAGGTGTTTTATAGCACAAACACGAGTTATATATCGAAATTTAGCTCTTATGTTATTAATATTATTATACAAACTTATTATGATATATATTTTATTTTTTGACATTTGTCTCTTAGCAGCAAACGTCAATAATAACTATTAATAAACGGTGCATCGTTCCGGTCGATTATTAAAAATCAAAGTACTATGTGGCTAAACCACTTAGCTTAGGAATATGAGAAATATTTAACTCAAATTGTGCTGCTAATCTTTTGAAAACGTTCTCACCTCAAATCAGCATTTATTGAGTTAAGAGTGACAAACTACTGTGTAGATCCTATTTACCCGCCACTGATCCTATTTTTAAACCCGTTTTGTAAAAGTGATCCTGTTTTGTCGATCCGTGTAAACAAGAGTGCCTCATCAAAAATTGCTTGGCATTTGCTGAAAATTTATAATTTGATAGTTTTAGCTAAATCTACATTAAAAAATGATTAGGGTAAAATTCTGTATTTAAAAATATTATTTAAATATACGCAAGTATCCAGAATGTTGCGGGCCATTCGACAAAAGTTAACTTTTGGGGCGGCATTTTGAACTTGGCAAAACGTAAAAGCTAACCAAAATCACTTATTGGCCGCAAACATGGCCAATAAGGAACGGTAAGATGTGAAATTGGTCACGTGGCATTTCCAGTGGCCAATGAAACCATACACTTGGTTACACGTGACCAACGCCTGCCAAAAATGCGCCGGGCATGCGCACAACGATAAGGCTCATCCCATTTTACCGTAGATCCTATTTTGCCAATTCTCCTCTATCATTTCGCAAAGGGGGGGGGGGTTGCGACCGTGGGGGGGTTCGGAGCAACGTGAGCCACCAGATTGAGAGGTGAGCCACCGCCGCTCAAAGGGGAGAGGGCTGCTACCCTCTAAGGGGGGTCTGGGGGCTGCAGCCCCCACAAAATATACTTGAGAAAATTTTGATTGTTTGGCCGCATTTGGTGGACGCAAACGGAAATTCTTCTGGGAGCGACCCAACATGAACCTCCGAAATCACTTTAGTTTCCTGCAAACGTTCCAAAAATTGCTTTTTCAAGGCAAATTTTATTTCAAAATTTAAAAAATCTAGCTTCTGGGGGCTCCCGCCCCCAGACCCCCGCATGGCATATGCACTGGTTAGTGGTTTCTCGACATGTGTAGCTTAAATTTAAAAAGCTTTTGTAGCTCCAAAAATTGCTTTTTCAAGGCAAATTGTATTTCAAAATTGTAAAAAAGCTCTAGCTTCTGGGGGCTGTGGCCCCCAGACCCCCGTGACCGGTAAAATTCCAGTATCTTTCAGCATTTCAGTATGCTAAAATGGCCTCAAAAAATTTTTTCATGAAATTAATCGCTCGCTAGCCCCCCCCCCCCGGTCGTAAGCCGAGGTAGGGCCCCCCTTGCCCCCCTTTGAAAATTTCTGGATCCGCGCCTGCCTTTTTTGTCTGACTTGGTACAAGGGTAGTCAGAATGTCGGTACAGAACCCCCCAGATTGGACCCCCATGTTAATGTGTGACTAAGACATAACACCAAGAGTACATAATAGTGTCTTACTCTTTATAGAAGAAGAGTGAGACACTCTCCTTTCTGCCTGTGTTATAGCGCAGGCAGATGCGCTGGTCGTTTGAAGCCACATGTTGCCGTTTTATGCAACATGTGGCTAGCCAATCAGAAGCAAGCTTTTCTTCTGATTGGCTAGACGCCTGTGCAGTGTGCACGTGCTCCAATCAGTAGGCAGGCGGCTTACGTGCTCCAATCAGCACACTGACCGCCATTGCAGCCATTTCAGTGTTAAATTTTGCCATGATCGGTCGGGTTGGGGTTTTTTTTGTTTTTTTTGCCCCGAATTGTTTTTTGCTTACATTTTTATCACCGTTTTCAGGGATTATTGCTAGTGTCAAATATGACGAAGTACACATAACTCAAGTTGCATCACCAAGTGCTACACACTCAATCTATTTTCCTAGTGTACTTCCGTGTGAATCCCTCGGCATCTGTAGCTAAGATGTAAGTTAAATGTGTTTTTTGACAATTTTCAGGCAATAGCACGTAAGGCCGCCTGTGTGCTGATTGGAGCGCGTGCACAGGCGTCGAGCCAATCAGAAGCAAAGCTCGCTTCTGATTGGCTAGCTACAAGTTGCATAGGTAAAACGGCAACATGTGGCTTCAAAACGACCAGCGCATCTGCCTGCGCTATAACACAGGCAGAAAAGAGAGTGTCTCACTCTTCTTCTATAATAAAGTGTGAGACACTATTATGTATGTACTCTTGATAACACCAATGACAACCAAGCTCATACTGCAAACAGCCCAAGCTACATACTCGCTACACTACACTTCAACACTACACTACACTACACTACTTTACGCTAATAGGTACACTTTCGGCAATCAGAGGGGTAGCGGGTGGATGAGGGGGGGGGTGCCGACCCCCCCCCTACGTTGCATCTATGGCGCTGACTTTCAACAGCGCAGACTTAAAAGATGGAAACAGATCGCTTTTAACCGCTGTCGAATTTAGTCAACATCTAAGGAACAAATTTTATATAAATTAACATCTCTGGGGAGGAACACTGCTCCTTTTAGGGGCAACTTGTTTTCTTGGCCTCTGCTTTTAACGGAAATTAAGCATTTCAACTCTTTATTATAAATTTCAGACCACGTCTGCTATGCTGCGAATACAGCAAAGTTCACCAGTGGGTCAGAACTTGTGGAAAGACACTATCCGAGGGTCAAGAAATCAAAGGTCAAAAAGAGGTCATCCGAAATAAAACCCTGCAAGAAGTTGTCACCAATATTCAGCACCTGATGTATGTAATTAATTACTGATCAACTAACCTACTGATTTCTGAGTTCATTTTGCCAGTTACAACTACAACTACAAGCCAATATCCAAAAGGCAAAAACCGTTCTTGTTAAATCAGGCTTGGGTGGCTACGGGCTAGTGGCTAATGGCTTGGCTACTCTTAGATATAATATGTATAATATTTACTGTTGTTTTGATACCATTTTGATACTTTTGATATAAATATGATACTTGGGTATTAATACTTTTGATACCAGTATCAATATTAAAATTGGTATCAAAAGTATCATATTTAAATTATGGTATCATATTTAAATTATTTGGTATCATATTTATATCATATTTAAATTTTTTCCGAGTATCAAATATCAAAAGTATCATATTTAAATTCAAAGTATTGTATTTATATCATATTTAAATTTTTTCCAAGTATCAAATATCAAAAGTATTTTATTTAAATTATTTGGTATCATATTTATATCATATTTAATTTTTTTTCAAGTATCAAATATCAAAAGTATTTTATTTAAATTCCAAGTATCATATTTATATCATATTTAAATTATTTTGTGGTATCAAAACAACAGTAATAATATTGCCACAAAAGCAGGTTTGATTGAATAATTTTGCTATTTCAGAGGAACTGATTACGACGTTGTCTTCGCCAGAATCGAGTGTGACTTTCCGCCACCCTCTATTGACGCCAGTATGTTTACCACCACTACTGTTGTTTTGATACCATTTTGATACTTTTAATATAAATATGATACTTGGGTATTAATACTTTTGATACCAGTATCAATATTAAAATTGGTATCAAAAGTATCATATTTAAATTATGGTATCATATTTAAATTATTTGGTATCATATTTATATCATATTTAAATTTTTTCTGAGTATCAAATATCAAAAGTATCATATTTAAATTCAAGGTATTGTATTTATATCATATTTAAATTTTTTCCGAGTATCAAATATCAAAAGTATCATATTTAAATTCAAAGTATTGTATTTATATCATATTTAAATTTTTTCCAGGTATCAAATAGCAAAAGTATCATATTTAAATTCAAAGTATTGTATTTATATCATATTTAAATTTTTTCAAAGTATCAAAATTATATTGTATTTAAATTCCAGTATCATATTTAATATCAAAATTTTTATTCCCACGCTTAAAGGCGGCACCTTTTGATGCTTGTGCAGGCTAATAACGGCGGCATTCTTTGATCTCGCCTTTAGCTCCGCCTCCTTTTTTTGATTGGCTACTGCTCCGTTTCTGTATTTTTAGAGGGCATTGCCAGTCGAGCTGTACCATAAAAACAAAAGGGGGCACCCTTGTGTAAAATTTCAGGCGGGAAAATATAAGAAAATCAATGAATAGGCAGTAGGCTGGTAGTTCGTTTGGTTTTGTTAGCATTTTGATACTTTTGATATAAATATGATACTTGGGTATTAATACTTTTGATACCGGTATCAATATTAAAATTGGTATCAAAAGTATCATATTTAAATTATGGTATCATATTTAAATTATTCAGTATCATATTTATATCATATTTAAATTTTTTCCGAGTATCAAATATCAAAAGCATCATATTTAAAGTCAAAGTATTGTATTTATATCATATTTAAATTTTTTCCGAGTATCAAATATCAAAAGTATCATATTTAAATTCAAAATATTGTATTTATATCATATTTAAATTTTTTCCAAGTATCAAATATCAAAAGTATTTTATTTAAATTGTTTGGTATCATATTTATATCATATTTAAATTTTTTTCAAATATCAAATATCAAAAGTATTTTATTTAAATTCCAAGTATCATATTTATATCATATTTAAATTATTTTGCGGTATCAAAACAACAGTAACCACCACCATGTTGTTTAAGCATAGCCCATTTATCATTTTTGCAGATACCAAAAAATTTAATTTAGTACCGGTATTTGCAAATTTAACTGAAATTCTATATCCAATTCTCAGTCAAATATGATTCTACCTTCTAACTGGAGTACTGGGCGAGATGTTTTATTTACGCCGGCTAACGTTCAATTCAAACGCCTACACGCCACAAGGTGAGAAATTGAGAAACGAATTGAGATTAAATCCCGGTTTAAAAGCATATCGATTTGTCTGAAAGTACATATCTTTATGCGAAAAATTGGCTTGTTTACTTGACCATATATTATTTTTCAATCCCTAAAGACAAAACTATAGAGACAAATGAAGTGAACCGGCCTTAAGAGTCTAATCGGTTTTGATAATAATCGTAGTAAACAGCTTTCACCCCATCTCAAAAGTAACCTTCATTAAGCTTAGCCCAGCCAGTGCCCAATGTAGGTAGGTACTAAGGTAGGTAGGTAACAGAGCTCTGAGGGTTTTTGTTAGATATGAAAATAAGCTACACCATACCACCACCACAAATTACAGCACTTTAAAACTTTCAGCTGGCCCCGTAGCGGGCACAACAGCTGGCATTTCATCCGGGCTCTCTGCGGCGCTGTCCACTCTCTTTCAAGGCTCCGGTGACGGTTCCGGTGCCGGAGGGGGAGGCGGGGGGTTCTGTTTCACCAAAGACTCGAGACTGCTCACTCCGGACGGATACAGGCGGATGGACGAAGTACAGGTGGGGGACTTGGTTGCCACGGAAACGGATCCGGGGGTCATAAACTTTAGTCCGGTGAAATACTTCCTTCACCGGGAACCGGAGACTGCTGCAATTTTTGTTGAGCTGAAAACTACTAAGAAAAAACTGATTAAGTTAACCAGTAAGCATTTGTTATACGTCACGTCATGTGATGACGGACGCGTCAGTAGAAAGGCGGTTACGGCGGACTCCGTTAAAATTGGTGACTGCGTCATCGTACGTCATAATGACGTCATTGTGGCGGAAAAAGTCGTCAGTAAGCAAGAGCGCATGGAGACCGGAATATATGCTCCCGTCACTGACGTTGGGACGATTTTAGTGGACGATGTTTTGGCTTCGTGTTTTGTGAAATCGTCGGATACGAAATTCACGAGAAGTTTCATGAAGACGCTCTATTCCGTGCAAAGTTGGATGAGCCAAGTCATGGACTTGCAATTTCTGGACACGACTGACTCGACAATAACACCGCTGACGAGCGCACTTCATTTTGTGCTGGATCAGACCTCGTCTTTTTTGCCACAGTCACTTTTGTATTAGTCGCTCTACAAGATTGCGACTTTGTGGTACTGTTTTTTAAAATAACTGTTTTTGGTGCTTTGTGAGATTGTTTATAGTTTATATATTTTGCCGTTTATAAAACAAACATATATATCTTGGTTTGATTTTCAACCTGGTCTCGTTCCGTGGATAGTAATCGTATCGTAAGGGCCGATTCATATTTATAGCCGTATGTCCGTTCATCCGGTAAAATTACTAAATAATCACGCCAGTACGCCACAATCTGATCTTATTTATACACTGTTAGTGGCGTTCCTATTAGGGCTGGGCACGGTTACAAAATCACTATCCGTGTACACGGTTAGTTTCGAAGGCTAGTAACCGCGTGTACACGCTAACTAACGGTTACTGCAATTATCCGCGTGTACACGCTAATTATCCGTGTAACCGTGTAACCGTTTACACGCTAAGTATCCGTGTAGCCGTTTACACGGATAGTAACCGTGTAAACGGTTACACGGTTACTAACGGTTACACGGTTACTAACCGGTTACACGCTTACTAACCGGTTACACGGTTACTAAACGGTTACACGTTTACTAAACGGTTACACGGTTACTAAACGGTTACACGTTTACTAAACGGTTACACGGTTACTAAACGGTTACACGGTTAGTAAACATCAAGAAGCAGAGGGGGAGGAATGACCAAGGGAAGATACGAACCACCCATCTCTAGATCTGCAGACGAGCAAGCTACCATATGAGCTACTGGGACAATGCTGAGCAGTCAGTATAAATGCCTTTATATATCTTATCTTATCCTATATAGCTTGCACACACATGCGTATATGAAGTAAGTAACACATAAATCCAGCAGCCAAACGAACATTTTTCTTAACGGGTACACGAAGTCGGAAAACGGATAGTCTAACCGGTTACACTATCCGTTTAGAGTAACCGTTTACACTATCCGTTTAGAGTAACCGGTTACACTATCCGTTTAGAGTAACCGGTTACACTATCCGTTTAGAGTAAACGGTTACAGTATCCGCGGTTACTGTGTCTTAACGTGTACACGCTGTAACCGCTAAGTAACCGCGGATAGTGACCCCTAACCGTGTACACGCTAAGCTTAGCGTGTACACGGTTACACGCGTGTACACGGTTTGTACCGTGTAACCGTGCCCAGCCCTAGTTCCTATTTCGTAATGTTGCCGGCAACACGGAAATACGACTGCACCTGCAAATATGAATCGAGCCTAATGGAAACCCTTTAATTACTGCCTGACAAAAAGCAGTCAATCTCGCTTGAGGCTGCAGCCATTTTTACCGGGCCGGCCGGTTGCCGACGCCCGACAGTCGACGCTTGGCTTAATGGCCGATTCTCTGTTACACGCCTAGAATCCGAGATTGATTGTCTTTCGTCAGTCAGTTTCTTAAGATTGCAGTCGGCGCGCCGACATGGACACACTGACTGACGAATAATTCAGTGTAGCAAACTGGAAGGAACGAAATGGAAAATACCTGCTTAAAGGGAAAGTAACAAATCGATATTAGATTTATTATCCTATCGATTCATGCTTTCAGCCGCATGTCCGTTCAGCCGGCTAAATTCTAAAATATTCACGCCACTATCGTGTATAAAATCAAACTGTTGCGTGATTATTTCGTAATTGTGCCGGCTGAACAGACATTCGGCTGTAAGAATCGAGCCTTACATTTTGTTCATTCGAGCCGCATTCTATGTTCTACTTAAATAAAAACGTCTTAGACTGGCTTTATGCATTCCCCGTTTGAGGTAGACATTCGGCTGTAAGTAAGAATCGAGCCTTACATTTTGTTCATT
The DNA here is from genome assembly GCA_030248245.1 of Trissonchulus sp. WLG1_4. Lineage (NCBI taxonomy): Eukaryota > Metazoa > Nematoda > Enoplea > Enoplida > Ironidae > Trissonchulus > Trissonchulus sp. WLG1_4. Next base: position 16,518 of record JASANF010016971.1, read on the forward strand.
CCAGCCGCATTCTATGTTCTACTTTACTAAAAACGTCTTAGACTGGCTTTATGCATTCCCCGTTTGAGGTTTACTGCTAAGTATATACTAACAGCTAATCTCTGCAAGTCCTACAATTATTGTAATACTTGCTAAAAACAGGAAGATTCGTGGCGAGTTTGTCAGATAAAACCATTACGAACCGCCACATGTCTGTCTTATTTCCTGATTCATGAAGTCAGCCCTGACGGTCAGTTTCATAATATGCATGTTAGCTCAAATCTCAGACTGCAGTTTCACTTTTCTTAGCATATATATGTTGAATAGAAAGAGAATCCCATAAAAGAAAAAAGAAAGAGCGCGGAACGAACCCGCACGCCGAGACCCACACACCACCCCCCCGCCCCACACGGGCAGGGCCCCCACACCCCCACCCCACACAAAACACCCACACCCCCTACCACCCAATCCACCAAAAAAAAAAACATACACACACAAATACCAGCGCTCCCCACACCAGGCCCCTCTTCTTCCGTCCCGTAAAAAAATGAAAAAAAAAAAAAAAAAGAGGACCGGACCCGAGACACCCCCCCCCAATATACACCAGGACAAGCAACTAGAAATGCAACCGTACATTTAACGGGGCTCAAAATCGGCGGTCCTCTGGCCAAATTTTGATCAACAATACCCTAAATTTTGCAAAATTTCTGAAGTAACTCAGCATTTTTGCTGAGAACTACAGGTCATGAGTTACCACCCTAAATTTCAAGGGGCTTAAGTGCCCTTACATAGTTCCCCTTATATAATGTACGGATGCAATCAATATTAAGTAAGTATTAAGTAGCAACAGTAAGAAAAAAATAATATGATAAGTTTTTACTTAAGATTACAAATAATATAATAAAAAAATTTAACAAGTGAAACTCAGTTCGAACGGCATTATCACAAAGAACATAACAAAGCACATTACAAACCCACAACAAAGCCAAAACTGTCAAGCTTTTTGTAACAAGCTAAGTTTTCTGCAAAAGTATTCAGTAAGCATCAAGCATTTATTTTAAGTACATTGGCCAGACGCCATCGTAAACCTGTTGGGCCAGCACTAGTGTTCCCTCTTAGTTTACATAGTACCCAACATAAGCGTCTCCTTTTGCAGCCAAATAAACTTTTGGCAAATGAAACTTGGAAGGTTATGAAGTTATTACGGGAACAATAATCATATTGAATTTCCATTTTTACTAATGAAATTACATTCGTAAATTTAACTTGGTCTGTAATCTGTAGCTGTTGCTTTACTCTGGAAGCAGGTACTGTAGTGTCGATTTCAAATTGAATTACCTATGATTATTAATGTGAAGCATCATCTTGATCTGTGTAGCTGAGTGGTGAGCTTGGTTGGTCCGTAACCGTGTGGTGAGATCGTCGATTCCTAGTGGATTACTTTAGATCCTTTGGATCCAAGAGATTTTTGCATTTTCGATTTACCTTATGAACAACCACGACAGCAGCAACTCACTGGATTACAAGGCATTATCGTTGTGACAGATGCAAAGATGAGATAAAAGACGTGTAAAACACACTCCGCACATTGACACTTCAACGCTAGCACTGTGTTAAGATGCCAGAATCAAAATTAAAGACCTGTTGGGCTGTAGCCCAACAGGAAAAAACACTCGTCTACAAAATTGCATTATATAATTTAGGACGCTAGGAGCAAAAAATAGCTGACTAGATTTCAACAAGTTCGACCATTCTGCACAAAATTAATCCAACTTATGTAAGTAGCTAGCATTTAAGATGCGACTCTAGAAATTGTCTAATCTCCTGAGTTCATCAAGTCCCTCAAAGGTCGGCACAAGCCCCTCACCATAAAATTTTGAAAATCCGGGACACCCCACAGATTTAGATCCCATGTACACGCATGGTCCCCAGTTCCTCACCCTTTTCCCCTCATTTCATATGACTACTACATACAAAAATACTGCATACTACATACAAAATTGCAATATATACAACAAAAAAGCATAATATTAATAGACCAATTTAAAACTAACTAAAAGTCTAAAAAGGACAAGACAATCAAAAAGGAATAGTATAACATATCAAAAAGGAAAGGAGTATGAGCATAAAATTAGAAAAGTTTGATCACGGGCAATTTGGTAGTCCGGTATATTAACTCAACCTACTGCGGTACTACGGCATAAAACGAAACTCAGACCTTTACCAAAACCGCCCCTTTATCGAAAGTATTCAATTACTGGTCGCTTAACTATCAAATCGGGGTACTGGATCTACTCCCGTAATTCACTTGGCATGGGGTATGGACATGATCTGTGGCCTATAAGCTAAAATTCATAACCTATAGGCCAAAATTCATAAGCCAATGTTACGTGTCTTTTTCACAGCTATACCACCAGACTTGTAAAAGAACAGGACTAGCCGTTTTGCACAATTGCGTAAAAAATGGCGTTCTTTCCAGACAGAACAGCCTTGAACAGAAATCCCCGAACAAAACCATTTTTGTCGTGTCTATTGCAGGCTATACCAAACGTGAAAAGGCAAAAATCTCGGATGAACTAGCGGCGAGTACTTTTCTGAGAAAAAAAGCGAGTCTGAACTTTGGGGGAAGAAAAAATCTCCGAATCCGATCCGGAACTTATCTGATCCGGCTGAAATGCCAACACTTAGCAGCCAGCACATGGCGTCTACTGTGAACACATTATGAGGCAACATCACTATTTTCGAGTTATAAAAAAATCGAATTCCCAAAATCCGCAAAGTACTAAATTTGCCTATTTTGGGGCTGGACGTTATCGCACCAACCCTGATAAGAACCGATCGATTTTACAACGAATGGAAAAATGGTATAATGTCAATTGGAAAGCAGTTGATGTACAAGAACAGATCATTCAAAAAACACATGCTAGGTTCCGCCTAGTGTATATTTAAAATTTACAACAATAAATATTTAACAACTGTAGTTGTATCCGTTATTTGATGCTATGTATATTTGAATATACGTAGCGGATCCAGGAATTTTTTTCGGAGGAAGCGCGACCACCCTCGGCCATTACAAGTACAATATATACTATAGAAATTCACTGTTGCGGGGGTCTGCGGGCGACAGCCCCCAGAAGCCACAGTTTTTATAAAACAAATAAAATATGCATAGAAAACTCGATTTTAAGCCACACTTGGCTCAAAAAACAAACAGGTGCAGGGGTCTAGGGCAGCAGCCCCCAAGAAAAATATTCGAGATTTTTTCAACTTATAGGCAAAATTTGGTCAACTGGCGACGTATCAAAAATTTTTTGACAGGAAAATAAAACAAAAGATGGGAACATCACATCAGACAGTGTATTACACAACTAAATGCAGCATAATGTACTCGTGTAGACATGCATAGGCTTTGATGAAAGATGCCAACAAGAAATAATAAGTCACTGGATTGCAGGGGTCTGAGGGCGGGAGCCCCCCCCCCACAGGAAAAAATAGCGAATTTATTATGCTGAGGCCAAATGTGGTCAATTGGAGACGTATCGGAAATTTTTTCCGGCGAACCACAAAAACCAAAGGCGGACCCTGGTTGAAATTTTCAGTCGGAAAAAATGTCGCGCCCCCTTCCCCCTGGATCCGCGCTTGATCACATAATAGGAACCCCTCTACGACAACCAAAGTTAATGTCGCGGAGGGGTCCCAGCATCGTTATGCGTTGATGTTGATAGGCCTGCAGTTCCAGGTTTCATCCTTTCCCTGCATGGAAGTGCCAGCTTTCCTGTAACAAAGTGAAATGTATTCAATATATATGTATTATAAGCCCAAGTACACTCAAAATAGTGACAGGACAGGGCCTCTTTATACCTTAGCTACCAATTACAGATAGGGACCTCTGACTATATACGTGGTAACCCTTAATTTCGGTTTTGGTTATAAAGGCTTGGGTTACTCCAATTGTATCTATGATTTCATACACAAATACCAAATCTAATTTCTGATTCAAAACGTTGGAGCTTCAGCTTCAGGTGGTTTGCTAAACACTTGCTCTTCGTCTGTGCACATAAGTTTATAACGAATATTGCCTAATTTCGTCGTTCTTAATCTCGAATTTGAAAAATCAGATGTATCTTATAGAAACGTAACAGTAACAGTGCTGTATATAATATATATATATATATATATATATATATATATATATATATATATATATATATATATATATATATATATATATATATATATATATAACAGTGCAGTCTCACCAGGAATAGGAAAATTTAGCGACCGCGAAATCCTCCCCGCATTCGACAAGCTGGAAGATACAGGCAGTCGCAGCCACACACTGAGCATATTCTGAAAAGTATTCAGTTCTATACATTGATGCTGAAATGGGAGTACAGAAAAAACAATGCTTTCTCCAAACCGAAGCAAAATGTTTTGACTCTACAGCACACATGTGCAGCTGAAGGATTCTGGCGAGAGCCGTCAACCGAGGAGAGGGAGAGGGCGTTTCGCGAATTTTTCAAAAAAATTGCCGATGTAGAGGAGTAAAGCCAAACTGAGAGGAGTGGTTCTGGTGGATCAGGTTAGGGCGAGTGATACACCCCAATCTCCCCAAGCCCATGTATGCTATACAGTCATAAGAAACAGCATTTAATCAAATTACAGCGGTCTCTAGAGCTTGAGGTCCTAAGCTATTTGGCGCTGAGGCAGAACTTGGTATTCCCAACCACACCACGTTTACTAAAGTCTGATCAAAAAAGGTTGAGTCAATGTTTTGCTTGTTGCATAAAAATGGTAAGAGATAGCCCCAACAAAGTATATATATTCTTGACCCTTGGGACGAGTAGAATTTCATAGTGACCATCACTGGTCACTACTGGTCACTCTGACGAAAAAGTTACTGTACGCCTACCAAATTCACAAGCAACATCCATAATATATTGTAGGTTTATGTCCAGCAGACGAACTTTCGAATGGGCTATTGATGTCCACTCAATGTCCACTCAGTGTCCACTTACTAACTGTCGAAGAAAAAGTGCTTTTTTGTTACTAAAACAACTCTTGAATACTGTCACGGTCCAGTTTCCCTGTCATAGTGTGGAAAATAACGCGGGCTATTTGTTCCGAATCCTTATTTTACTGTATTGTACTGTAGGTGAATTTTATACACCCGGTAAACTAACCACTTGACCACTAGTGGGGCAAATTGAGATTTTTTCACAGGTTGCAGATATGAATCTTGTAAGTTAGCCTATCTGAAGCTGCAAGAATTGCTACTACTGCTTAATTTCAAAAACGGTTCACTTTTCTCACTGGTGTCTCACCATTGGTCATTTCCCAAAAAGTTGCACCAACTGTTTTTAGTGCCTAACTGCACAAAACTGATCACAAAGAACGCTTAAAACTTGATTACAACATATTTTTAAAAAGTTGGTATGCACTTATGTTGGATAGAAAGAGGGGGCCCAATTTAGAAAGAATGAAAGAAATGGAGGTGCTGGGAATCGAACTCGGCCCGCTTGCTTCGAAAACAAGAATGCTAACCACTACACCACAGCCCCCGAGTCTTATAATCCCTAATTCTCATTTACAACACTTAATCAGCAATTTTCAGTCGATAATAGTTCAACTACCTCAATTTTAACTCACTGCAAAATAGAGTGAATTTTCAAAAAGATTTAATTGAGCAATATTTTCGCATGAATTATGCTGTTTTTTACTAAAAATGCTATTTAACATATTAATAAACAATTTTTAACATAATTTCAATAATAATTTTAACATAATTTTTAATACAGTTATAGCAGTAGTGGTCACTCCACCAATATTACACACTGTACTCAGTAATGTTCATAGTTTATAAAGGGGATTTTGCACGTCGCCGCTGCGTCAGGAGAGCCGAGTGGTCAGAAGCGCCACTCGCCAACGGATGGGTCGAGGGTTCGATCCCCAACGGGTAATGTTGTTTTTCTTTTTTCTTTGTTTAGTTTAACAAATTTTATTGAATTTCTAACATAATTAAAGCTTTCTGTGCATTTAAACTTGTTATTATTTTAAACCAATTTGTGTTTTTAACAATTCTACACAAAAACATTGCAGCTATTGTTTTCTGCTTCAATATATGTGTAAAAATTTTAAAATAACAAGTTTAAATGCACATAAAGCTGTAATTATGTTAGAAATTCAATAAAATATGTTAAACTAAAAAAAGAAAGAAGAAAAACAACATTACCCGTTGGGGATCGAACTCTCTACTCATCCGTTGGCGAGTAGCGCCTTTGACCACTCGGCTATACTGACGCAGCGGCGACGTACAAAATCCCCTATATAAACTATGAACATTACTGAGTATAGGGTGTAATATAGGTGGAGTGACCACTACTGCTATAACTGTATTAAAACTTGAAATTATGTTAAAAATAATTTATTCATATATTAAATAGCATTTTTAATCAAAAACAGCATAATTTATGCGAAAATATTGCTCAATTAAATCTTTCTGAAAATTCACTCTATTTTGACTCGCAGTGAGTTAAAATTGAGGTAGTTGAACTGTTATCGACTGAAAATTGCTGATTAAGTGCATACCAACGTTTTAAAAATATGTTGTAATCAAGTTTTAAGCGTTATTTGTGATCAGTTTTGTGCAGTTAGGCAATAAAAACAGTTGGTGCAACTTTTTGGGAAATGACCAATGGTCAGACACCAGTGAGAAAAGTGAACCGTTTTTAGCCCATTCGAAAGTTCGTCTGCTGGACATAAACCTACAATATATTATGGATGTTACTTGTGAATTTGGTAGGCGTACAGTGACTTTTTCATCAGAGTGACCAGTAGTGACCAGTGATGGTCACTATGAAATTCTACTCGTCCCAAGGGTCAAGAATATATATACTTTGTTGGGGCTATCTCTTACCATTTTTATGCAACAAGCAAAGCATTAAGTGACTCAACCTTTTTTGGTCAGACTTTAGTACAGTATGGCGATACGTCGGATGGATAGTTATTAAGTCGCCTGATATTTACCATAGCAGTCATAGTACCAAGCCGGAAGGAGCCTCAACAGCCCACAAGATCATTTTATCAGCTTCAGCTTTGCAAAACGTGAAAAACCTGTTCTTCAGTGTGCAAAAACATTACTTTAAAAATAAAATAATAATTAACTACGTAGTTTGCTACATACTTTAAATATTAGAATACTGTCTTCAGCCACTTTGGAAGATACAGACGGTAGCAGCCCCACGGATAAGGCGGCAAAAAACGGCAGCCGCATCGAGGCCAATGGGGGATCCAACCGTTGACTTGGTGAGCAAAGCATTGGAAAAGTATTTTTCTGAAATAAACAAATCAAGGTATGTATCTCATCTTGCCATCTTGGTGTTGACACCTAGTGATCCCATAGACAAGAAATTACAACAGAAATGGGGCATGAAATCAACGAAATCTAATTTTAAGGTTCGAGTTGATATCTGGAACGGCAATGGACGACTACTACGAACTGTTTTAATTTCCACACACACACACATACATGTACACGGGGTCTCGGTCTGGGGGGGGGGTTGTCCCAGAATTTTTAAAATTTTAGGGGGGCTTGTCCCGACTATCCGGGCTTGAGCAAACAAAAAAGCAAAAATTTCGTATTTTTAAATTTAGCATTTTTGTTAAAAAAAGGAATTTTCGGCAAAATTTGGCTATTTTTGAAAATTTTTTTTGCTTTTTGCTCATTTTTGAAGCATTTTACGGCGATCTGGGGCAATGTTTGACTCTTAGGGCACCTTTCTTTCAGCATCAAGGAAGGGGGCTTGTCCCGGTGGGTCAAATCTGAGGGTGGGGCTGTCCCGGGATCTTAAATCTGGGGAGGCTTGCCCCCCCCCCTAGACCCCCCCCATGTACATCTGTGCACACACACACACACACATATATATATATATAACATGTTATTACTATTTATTTGTATGTTTATAAAAACATATATACTTTATCACATAATTTATGTGATACGAAACAGCACAGTACCCTGTAGCCTTACTTTTAATACTTTTAATGGCCATTTTTCTTTTTCAATGGAAGATACAGACGGTAGCAGCCCCAGCATTATGGGGTACCCATATTGGGGCGAAGGTGTCAATAACAAGGGATCCAACCGCTGACTTGGTGCACGAAGCATTGAGAAATAACACTAAAGAAAAACAAGCACCTTTTAATTAATAGTGATTACTAGAGATGTACAAAATATTTCGTATTCGCTATGTACTCGACTAAATAATCTGGCTAAATAATTCAGTATCCGTACGACTAGAAATAACCACTCGGCTGAATACTGGATAGGGAATATTCTCTGTTTTACATCGGTGAAAACTGACAAAAATAGACCCAGACAGGTGCTTCACCCCCCCCCCAGACTGCTGGACGGTGGCTCACGAAAGCAGCAGGACAGCTGCTCCGCACCCCCCCCCCCCGGTGGCTGGCTCACCCCCCCCAGAATTGGCCAGCTGCCCACGTATGCTCACTACTTGTCTTAGTGATAGTGTTCGACTGTCAATTCTTGAGACATAGGAAAACTTATTAATTCTCACTTAAGATGTTATCAAAACCCATGAGTTAAAGCTGGAATTATATACATTAAAAAATAACAATTTTTATAACTGTTAACGTAATTTGGTAACTTACGAAACAAAATTTGAAACTTTTTTAAGCCACAGAAGTACTGGAGCAAATGAAACATGTATAAAAATCTGGTTGTTATGGACTGCTGCTCTCCGATTTTCGCCCCTTTAACATTGATTAAAATCTGACCAAAAACTGCTGGACCCTGAGCACGTGATTTCATTACAAAGAGCTAATTTTAAGCATTGAGTACAGCGAATAGTCACAAAACCACGACACCTGTTTTCTCTCAGGGTTCGGCAATTTTTGGTCAGACTTTGGAAACAGTCACACCTGGCATGTAGGGCACGCGGAGGGAAAACTCGCATTTTCATATTTCGTCATGTATATACCTCACAGAATATTCGTTTACACGGGAAATAAAAAAAGTCTGTCGTAGGTCTAACCTTGATTTGGCTATGGTTATTTGGCGTTTAAACAAGAGAAATTAATAGGTTAAAATCAAAAACATACAAAAAACTGGCAATAGTACAAGAAAATACTACTTTCCACCCCAAAAGGACCTCAAAATGACAAAGTCCGACTGTTAGGCCCGTATTCCAGAATTCGATCGAGAAAGTGTCAGTTTGCGCATTTGTGCTAATAATTAACGTCTTTTTGCACTACCATAAGTCTTTTGGAGTATACTAGGTTTTACGACATCACCAGACCATTTTCAAAAAGTGGGTTTTTTCCCCCACATGGGTTTTTTACCCCGTCTAATTTCGGTCATGCCCCCCCCTCTTACGAAAAAAGGAGGGTCCTGCCACTGCGATCATGAATAGAGGAAGGGTAGTCCTCTGTAAAAGTGTTTTTACATTTGAGTTAGCATCTCTTAGTGCTGAGAAATGAGACTCCAAAATTCACCTCCCTTGGAGCCATGTCGGGTCAAAAATGGGGGAGTCCAATTTTTGACTCATAAAAAATACCAGCGCGACCCCTTTTGGATACCGCTTATATACGTTTGCCTACAGGGACTGTACTATACGCTGGCAAATTTTCAGACCTGTACCACGTACCCAAATTCCGGAACTGGGGTGGGTTTTTTCCCCAAAAAATGGGTGGGGTTTTTTTCCCCGCCTGCTATACATTATGCTGCATTTACTTGTGTACTATACAGTCTGATATGAAGTTGCCATCTTTTGTTTTTAATTTTCCTGTCGGAAAAATTTTTTGATACGTCTCCAGTTGACCAAATTTGTCCAAAAATTGAAAAAAAACTCAATTTTTTCTGTGGGCTGCCGCCTCCAGATTTTTCCTTTAAGTGGCCAAATTTACATTTTGTTATGTAAGCCAATTCGCCAATAAGTGCTGACGCCCTCAGACCCCACAATAGTGAGTTTAAGCAAGTGAACAAAAAAGTAGACAAGGTGCGACCCCCCCCCATTTCAAAATCGTGGCTACGCCCTGTGTACTATGTACATACGCTCTGTTCATAGAGTGGTGGGTTAAAGTGGGTCGCGGGTCGGGTTTTACGGCGCGGGTTGGGTCGCGGGTTACCCACGAGTGTCGAGCCGCGGGTTGGGTTGGGTCGCGGGTCGAAAATTCTGACCACGTCCACCCTTGTATACAGTACACACATGCCTATACTTTTACGAAAAACTAAATCCAAGGATACGAAGGTAAGTAGCAGGGGTCTGCGGGTGCAGCCCTCAGAAAAAATTTGGTAAAATTTTTGATTCTTAGGCCGAATTTGGCCCATTGGTGACGTAGCGGAAATTTTTTCTGGCAGGCAATAAAAACCAAAGGGGGACTTTTGTGTAAAGTTTCAGTGAAAAAAAATTTCAGGGGAAGGGGGGGGCGGCCTCCCTTGATTTAAAGTTAGCAGGCACAGGGGAGGGGAGGTCCCCAGTAATGGGGGGCAAGGTTTTTTTTGCGTCCCACAGTGCGTCCAGACGCAATGACATTCAGCTGGACGCATATTTTTTTAGCGGGACGCAAACTGGACGCAGTGATTTTTCGTAATTCTTACAAGAAGATCCAAATATAAAGGCCAGAACAGTGAGAAAAAAAGATACGTCTCTAATTGACCAAATTCGGCCTAAAAATCAAATTTTTTTCTGGGGACCGCCAGACCCCTGCAACCAGGGGCATAGCCAGGGGGGGCCGCGGGGGTGGCGACCCCCCCTCTTGGTCGAACCTGAAGAAATCGTCAACAAGGGTCCCCCCTTTGATTTGTGTCTCCCGGCCTAAAAAAATTTCCGATACGTCTCCAACTGGCCACATTTGGCCTAAACATCAAAAATTTCCCACAATTTTTTCTGGGAGCTGCTGCCCCCAGACCCCTGCGAGTCTGTGGCTTACTATTCTTTGTTGTTATCTTTCGTCAAATCCTATGCATGTCTACAAGAGTAGATTATGCTGCATTTACTTGTGTAATACACTGTCTGATGTGACGTCAGACGTTCCCATCTTTTGTTTAAATTTTCCTTTCTGATACGTCTTCAGTGGGCCAAATTCGGCCTATAAATTGAAAAAATCTCCAACTTTTTTCTGGAGGATGTCGCCCCCAGACCCCTGCAACCTATGGGTCAGTGGTCTTGCGTTTACAATGCGCGTGTAAGTACTAAAATCGCTAAAAACTGCACTTCAATTTAAAAATTGATATCACTAAGTAAGCCAAAAGTGGACAAGGTGCGACCCCCCCCTTTTCCAAAATCCTGGCTATACCCCTGCCTGCGACTTTGTGAAAGTCCAATGGTTCTTACTTTTGTGTTCCATTAAAGCGTGTGCAAGTGTATATGGGAGCATTGTACAGTATTTATTTGCGTAATACATTGTTTAATGCATGCTTGTAGCTGTTTCATCGTAGCAGAAATGACATTTTTAGCAAATTTGCGGCTCGTAACGTCAAAAATTGTTAAAGTTGCGATTGTGTTTTTTCACACAATATTTTAAAAACTCGAACAGTCATTACACCCCTGACCCCTGCCCTCCCCCCAGAAATTTTCTCCCGGCTACTCTATTACACATTATATTCCAGTCACCTGTGAAAACATTAAATTTGCGTGAATTAAAGCTAAATAATCGGTTCGAAAACGTTGCTAATAAATATTGGTATTGGCTAAAAAATTTTCGGAGCTTTTAGCCAATTTACTAAAATTTCCTGACGAAAAAAACAGCGGCTCCGTCCGAAATTTTTTTCTGGGTACGCCACTGCGGTATCGTCACCTAGTATGTCAGTAGGACGCACTGTCATTTTGTGGGACGCAATTTTTTTGAACGGGACGCAAAATGGACGCAGTCTCGGATTTGAAAAAACCCTGGGGGGGGGGTGTAGGGGACGAAGAGCTAGCTCATCCTTATGCTCGAGGATTTGAGACACCGGGACAAGCAAGCCCATACATGGGCATGGGCGTGGTGAGGGTTTTTTGGGGCTGCCCGTCCCCCCAGAAGCAGTGGCGTAGCCAAGAAAAAAATTTCAGGGGAAATGACGTTTAGATTTTTTGAAATAATGCACTAATTGCATTTGCAATGTTAACGCAAAAAACGACACACATTAGCATTTTACATTCAAAGAAAAACAATGCTAATTTTTGGACTAAAGCGACATCGAAAGTAAAAATTGGAGCTCAAAACACCAACATTACAAAACTGGTGGGCCGAAGCTAGCAAATTTAAAAACTCCAAGAAAAAATTTTGACATTACGTACGACTTACGAGCAGCAAATTCACTAAAATGTCATTTTTTTGCTACGCAAAACAGTTAAAATTGATACAGTGTATTCAGCCAATAAATAATGCACAAATCACTCCTGTGCACATCCGTACGCTGTAATGAAACACAAAACCAAAGTAGGTACACTTAGGCACAAAGTAGCAGGGGTTTTGGCTGGGGGCGACAGCCCCAAACAAAATTTAGAATTTGAGGCTAAATTTGGTCCGTTGCAGACGTACTATCGAAAATGTTTCCGGCAAGACTATAAAAACCAAAGAGGGGAGCCCTGTCTACAATTTCAGTCGCAACAAATTTCGGCGGGGAAGGGAATTAATTCCCCATACATGTAACGGGGTCAAAAATTTGGGGGGCCTCTCCGGCCAAATTTCGGGTACCCTCCCCCCCTGGTCGACCAAAAATACATACACTAAATTTTGCAAAATTTTACAAAAATTTGGCAAAAAGTGCCATTTTTTTAAAAAATTGCCCAAATCTTGGGGACCCTCCCCCCGGCCCCTCGATTTTGGGGGGTTCCCCCCATCCCCCCCTCATATATGTATGGAATTCCCCCAATACGCCCCTGGTTACGCCCCTGCTCACTTCCTAGAAGCGTGCTTCACCCCCTTCCCAGAATCTCGTGAAGGTAAGTAGTATAGCGTACGGATCTGACAGATTGGGCGGGGAACATTGGGTGGGGAGCAAGCGAATTGGGTGGGGAGCATGCGTGTTGCTAGCCTGTCTGCTGCTATTTCAAGGTCACATTACGGTGTGTACGTACATATATGCATGTTTATGTAATGATATTGAAATGTAATAAAAAGTGTTGTTTTTATGTATTATATGTAATATAATAAATAAATGTCTTACTGTAGTTTGTGTCAATAAAATTTTTCAGAGTTTTATTTCTGTGTTCATTACTTTAGGGAAGTTGAGTACGTACATCAGTGTTAGGAAAAAAAATTTAGAGTTTTAAGAACTTAATGAAAAAAGTTGATAAGACAGTAAAATAGCAGGAAAATTATTGGTGGCAATAGAATTACTTATTGACTAAGAGAAAGGGCTAATCCCTATGCACCATTCGCAGGCACATTCTTAGTCAATAAGTAATTCTATCAAATATGTAGGTGTGTCACTAACAGTATATGAGGCACATCCTCTGGTGAAACATCACTCAAATAGGTTTCGTAGTAGTGAAATAAGGTTACTAAACATATGTATATTACCTAAGGGCCTAGTGGTTTTGTAACTTCCGCGTACAATAGGTGAAAAATACGCCAAAAATACCACTAAAAATTAATTATCTCAAGTAATACTTAGGTGATTAAGATGACCAATACGTCATTGGATAGCCCTATCTGTTGGTCATAGCGCTATCTAAGTAGCTAGTAAATCCCTCCAGCCATTGCAGAGCTATAGCGTCTTAAGGTAGCGCTCAGCAACAAAACTCATGTTTGGCGCTCAGCTCATGCAATAAGTAGCAATACCACTTTAATTGTACATCAAAGTGACATCAAAAAACCATATTTACAATACTTTTCAGCACTTTAATGTGAATGTGTCAAATTTTATGACCATGTCGAATTTCCTATTCACACTAATTTTGTTTTTGACCTAGCTCAGCGAAACTTCAACCGATTTTGAAGATCTTGGTATCAATAGAAAGATCTTTCCAAAATCTAGACGTGATTGATCTTCGATTTTTTATTTCTATTTTTGATTTTGCAAAAAATCAATTTTTCAAAAATCAATTGTGTTTGAGCGACTACAAAAAGTGCTACGAGCCAAAATTTGAAAATCGAAAAACTTTCACGTCTGCATTTATATTCTTTCTTTCATTGTGCAAATTTTCAACTCGATCGCAATCGGCAGCTGGGAACCAGGTCCAAAAAAAGTAGTCGATTTCGCTACGCAAAAATGTAAGGTTTGCCCACACGTTTCACTTTTTCAAAAATTAGACCTTTCCTATGACTGCATATTTCCGTTGAAAAAGTTACCAAAAGCCATACTCAATTTTTTAAGAAATTAAATCAAAAATTTGACATTTTCGAAGATTTATCAGCTTTTTAGGATTTTCATTTTTGATTTGCTATTTTCACGGCTGAATAACTCAGCAAAGCTTCAACGTATTCTTATGTTTAATACGTCAATTTAAAGCTAAGAAGCCGCATATTTCATTGATGAGTAATCATTTTATATTGAAACAAAAATTTTTTTGCTACGGCTACAAATTTGTCCAAAAAATTTTAAAAAATTTTTTTATCACAATATGCACATCAAATCAAAGCTATTTTCATTCTGAACAACTTTCCTTCAAGACATTATGGTCAAAAATGTCGCTGAAAAAAAGTAAACGCCAAAGTTGGTTCCCCTAAGCGCCACCTTAAGTAAAACCATTCCCCTATGTTTATGTGATAAACTAAAATTTTACCGGGTAAACTTCGACTCTCTCATTTTACTTAATGCTGTGTAACTCCAGTAATAGTAGTGGTATCAACTTTATTTTTATATCATCAAATAGGTAATAGATTGGTGCATTCAACTACGTAAAAATTTTAGCGGTACAACAACCAAACTAGCCAGGCTAACACAAAATAGTCGAAAAATTGTCATTTTTTAGCCTTATGCAGCGTAGTGAAAGGTGGTTTTAAACTAGTTTTCAAGGCACTTCCGCGTACAATAGGCGAAAAATACGCCAAAAAATACCACTAAAAATTAATTATCTCAAGTAATACTTGGGTGATTAAGATGATCAATACGTCATTGGATAGCCCTATATGTTGGTCATAGCGCTATCTAAGTAGCTAGTGAATCCCTCCAACCATTGCAGAGCTATAGTGTCTTAAGTAAAACCATTCCCCTATGTTTATGTGATAAACCAAAGTTTTACCGGGTAAACTTCGACTCTCCCTTTTTACATTTCTCCCCATAACTCAGGTATTAGTGGTCCGATCAACTAAATTCTTACATGACCATTTAGTCCATTGCGTAACGGACAAACTAGCTGATTAGGATTCTTGTATCTGCTACCAGTCCATAGCTACAGCCCGTAAAAGTCAAAATTTAGCCTTTTTAACTCACTAGGCAGCTGTAAAACTTCCCTGTTGTCTTACTGTAAACCAGTTTTTACGCAACAAAAAATGTCTTGAAATCCAACTATTTGGATAGAAAAGCTAAGTTTATTTCACTAAAGTCCCTATAACTTTGGTTATACTAGTCCGACTAAAGTCATCAGGCAGTCACTGGAAAGCTCTATTTTTGGGCTATACGATCATATACTTAAATACTTTCTCCAACGAAATTCACCGATCATTTAGTAAACTATCAAGCAATCTAGAAAACTTCATTGATCGAAGTTGTGGTGATTCTGACTTTACGCGATTTCTTTATAAACTGTATATATGCTAGTATAACGCACTAGACTTGTAATAATCTTACATTATAGATATCAGTAACAATTGAACTAACCATTACGGATCGGTCGAAGTGGAGGGGAGAGGATTGGTACTTGGTAGCAGGCTGCCTGAAGTAAATAAATATCTATATAAATAACATAGAAAAAAATAAGAATAGAAGAAATATAAAATTACATAATGTGTGTGGTGCAAAACGCCAGTGCTAGAAAGTCTAAGTAGGACAACACAATGGGAATAGTATAGAATAGAATAGTATAACACAATAGGAAAGTCACAGAAATAGTCCAAGATAACTAAAGAAGAAGAAAAGACCCGGGAAATGTTAAATAGATTATAAATAATTATATAAAAGCTAACTCTACCGAGCTTCACAGGCATGCAATTTTAGCCCCCGTTGTCCATTCACAGTCGCATGGCACTGTGGGCACCTGTATTCACGATGGTGGTATTTGACGTGATGATACTATCGGTTGTGCCAAAGATTTTTTGACAGTGCTGGCATGCATGCGACTGCGTGGGGGCGTGGCTTTGCCTGTGGCGTTGCAAGGCCGATGTCGACCCGAAGCTGCGCTCACATTCGGGACAACGATGCATCCCCTTCCTAGCTACCGCCCCTAGACGCTGCTTAGAGTGTTCCCAAGATCTTTGTGGGAACTTAACTTTTTCCCCTCACCGGTGTGGAAACCCCCTTTGCTGACACAGCCTAAATGTATATCCCGATGGAGACCCATGTCATTCTCTGAGCAGAAAAAATTTATGGCCTCGGCGATGCCAGTGTCCAGGTTGATCACTTGGTGAGAGGACATTGGAGGTGTTATGATAATATCCCCCTCACCTTGGACCACACTGTACACTGTCACCCCCAAGGATTGGAGGACCCCCGGGTGTAGGAATAGTTGTTTTAGCCTAAAGGTGAGGGCAGGGCAGTAGGGGCCGTAAGGTGGGAGTGCCTGGGCGATCACAAACAGTTTACCCAAGTCAGACTCCGGCACACCAATCCACAGTTTCCTACCCCTGTAACAAACGTTAACCGAAGGGAGGTAGAAATCCTCAGTGTGCATTGCTGAACCGGTTCCGACTGTGGATATGTATGTCCAGGGCGTCAGAATTCCATCAGAGGCCTGGGTGCCCTTCATCTCAGCCGATAGCTGTTGTAGATTGAGATATGGTTTCACATCCCAAGCTGCACCAGATATCGTCTGCGATGAACGACCATACGACATGGATTTCCCCAGACAGTCCCACATTTCGGACTCCTCTACCCGGTTGGAATGTTGACATAAATATTGCCGGAGATCCACTTTCCGGACGGCTTGCCAGTTTTGGTTATGATCTTTACCCGTGGGAATTTTCCCTTGTTGGGCAGATAAGCCAGAGTGTGACAGCCCCTTAGAGAATTCAGCTTGAAGTGCTCCAGGTTGACTTGAGCACCCTCTGGACAGACGACCTGTTTTAGACGTTCGTCCTTTGGTACCCTAAGTAGTATAATGGGTACTGTTTTGACCAAAACTTTGCGCCTACCGAATCGTGTTTCCCCGGAGTGGTATAAAAATGGAGGAAATTTAGGGGACTGGGGTTGGAAAGTTGACTATTGCGTATGCGACAGTAGGGAGGGGGTAAAGGGTTGTAAGAAACTGGGTTCGTTTCCCGAATGACATTTGCGAGATAATTTCGGGACGAGAACGACCTAGCGAACGCTCTGGCCGTCTCCCTCACACAAGGGTCATGCACTCGAAGTTACACCACTGAAAAAAGAAAACCAACGAAAAATAAATAAAGTCATGCTTCAAAAGTTACAATTTTAATGTATAGTATACTGCAGTAGTACGTATGTTGTCAATACTAACTAACTGTAACAACATAGTGTGAAAAGTATGTGGTTTTAGTAGTTTCTATGGCAACCACAATGTACTGCTAGTTACTCTGACTCTAAATATTACGTAACAATAATATTAATAAACAATACCTGTAATAAAGTAGTAACAATAATAATATTACTAAATTAATAATAATAATAATAGTTAAAAGTGTATTCAATTTGTATAATTTTGTTATACGTATAGTTTCTATCTCACTATCTTATTTTTTTCAAAGTTATCAATTTTTTATAACATTTTTTTTGAAGCTACTACAATTGTCAGCTTGTAAAACTGGTTATAACCGGTTATTTCCGGATTTTTTACATAAAAAGTGGTCACCTGTCAAAATATGATGGGTTAATCAACTGTTTCCATTTTATTTTTAATTATGTGGTATATAATGGCTGGAATTAGCCTAGTTTAGAGTGCTAACTGGTCGTTAAAACTGGTTGGCCAGCTGTCAAAATTTGATGGATTAATCAGACTTTTTGATGACTTAACTGAAATACCCAAGGGACTTTCTAGTCAAAAATAAATTGACCTTGAACTGGATGGAGGGGGAAAGTCATTAAATAGTATATATACACACCTGCTATTATATGGGGTGGCTTTGTTACGTACTTTTTTGTACACAGGGGGGTCCTTGGACAATTATAGCTTACAGAAATTTTTTTATGGTTGACCCCCAGTACACACCGTGCCCCCTCCTTTTTTCAACCATTTATTGAGTATAAAAGCGAATGTTGCAAAAATTAAACGTTATTGTTACTCAATCATTGGCACAGTCCAGTTGCGTTTTTCTGCTATTGTCACCTCACCTATTACGTTACTACTACCCCAGCGTTGTTGTCCCCTTGTTCTACTACATTTGCTATCCTCATTTATTGCCCCACCCATTGACTGGTGCCCGATTCATTGATTATTGCATCGCTCACCACCACCCTTTGATTGGTAAGTCAAATTATTAATGTGTTAATATGTATAACTATATTGTTACTGTATGTGTGTCTGGTACCAAGAGTTAATAGTAGGGGTGACACTCTTTTTGATCTCACTTAGTGTCACAATATTCTTATTATCAACTCTTGGTACTGTACTTAACTTATTTATTATATTTCATACCTTTTTGTGTACAAAATTTCTATCACAGTATTTATGCTACTAAGTAATTCAATGAAACTTGAATAAAATTTTTGTTTACCTCCGAGGTAGACGGCTCGCAACTAGGTCCTGCTACCTCCGCCATTGATATTTTCAAAATTAATCAAAAATTAAATTTAATTAAAATCTGAAAATACAAAGTCACATTAACATTTCAAAAATTAAAGGGAGGGCTTAATGATATAAGGTGAGGAATGTGGAGTGGCTAAAGCTACAGTTATAACATTTTTACAAAGGGGAGTTATAAAAGTTGTGCAAAGTATTAATTGGTGGGGGTACAAAGTAATACAAGGCGGTTGTAAGAGGTTCTAAGTAATAAAAGCAGTTGTGCAAAGTATTAATTGGTGTGGGGTGCAAAGTCATACAAGGCGGGTGTGAACACACAATAAAAAGTAATTATATGTATTATTTGTAACAGTACAAAATATTGGTTTATTGAAAAAGATACTGTAATTAATTACTAGAGAATTTAGAAATTCCGAGAAAAAGTGCCATTTCAAAACTGTGTAATTTATATGCTAAAATTGATTGTAGGTACATTAACCAACGTATGGATTTAGCAAAAATTTACTATAGCCCCGGTCAAGTGGGGAGTTTAGGTGGAATTAATAGCCTGTATCAGTCAGCACATGACAAGGATATACCAGTAAATCAGAAGGAGGTTAAGGAATGGTTGATTACGCTAGACCCGTATACTCTACATGCACCAACCCGTCGTAAATACAAA
>JASANF010016972.1:0-21560 GCA_030248245.1 Trissonchulus sp. WLG1_4
AATTGAAACATATCAGAAAAAAGTTAGAAAATAACTAGAAAAAAAACCGGAAAAAAGTTAGAAAATAACTAGAAAAAAACCAGAAAAAAGTTAGAAAATAACTAGATAAAAGCCAGAAAAAAGTTAGAAAATAACTAGAAAATGACTAGAAAAAAAACCAGAAAAAAGTTAGAAAATAACTAGAAAAAAACCAGAAAAAAGTTAGAAAATAACTAGAAAAAAACAGAAAAAATCTGGAAAAAAAATTAAAAACCTAGCATATACATACTAGAAACAGTTCTTAAAACAACTAGACACCCTCAAAAAAACAACTAGAATTCAGTTTCAGAAAACGTATATAAAGAGCACTAACGTGGCTGAACAATAAAGAAAATCATCAGGGAACACTCTCAAAAAATTGAGAAAGTCCAAGAAAGGGTTGGTGAAAAATCAGAAAAAAACCAGAAAAAAACTAGAAAAAAACCAGAAAACAGCCAGAAAAAACGTAGAAAACAGCTGGAAAAAACTAGAAAAAAACCAGAAAAAAGTTAGAAAAAAACCAGAAAAAAACTAGAAAACATTCTCTATAGGGTCAGAAAAAAAACAGAAAAAAAGTAGAAAAAAACTAGATCGTGAGACTGGCAGTTAGAAAAAAACCAGAAAAAAGTTAGAAAAAATTAGAAAAAAACCAGAAAAAAACCACAAAAAACCAGATATTCGTCAGGAAGAATTAGAAAAAAACTAGAAAAAAACCAGAAAAAAACTAGATAATTTTTTCTAGTTTTTTTCTGGTTTTTTTCTAGTTTTTTTCTAGAAATAATTTTCCTGTGCCCTTAAGCGAATTACAATATGTCTAAAGGAAATATCTCAGCAAGACATTCCGAAGTAAAGCTGTCGTTAGCTAATGGTAAATTAGTTGTCAAATCTCTGGAAACAAAAATAATAATGCCACCCCTCCTTCGATTTCTATCTTTACGATAAACATGAAAGTTTCTGTTACCCACCATCAACAATTCAGAGTCTAGAATAGAATTATCCAATTTAGATTCAACAAAAGCTAAAATTTGAAACTTATTACCATCCAAAATATTTTGAAGCCAACAACGCTTGCTCAAAAGCCCAGATTGGTGATGTTGTAATCACCAGTCGCTTTCTTGCCTGATTAATTGGCTTTGAACCAATTATTTGTCGGATCAAGTGCAGTTGGGGGGGGGGGGGGAAATAGTGGACCGATTTTTTGGTGTAGAGCACCTTGAGGGAAGCATTTTTTGTAATAGAACCCCTATCCACAAATTTGGATTTTCTGAGCTATGACCCCTTGAAAATTGCATTTTCAGTGTTTTCGGAAGTGAACGTAGGCCAAAGTTCGAAGCCAAAATGGCTTTTATCTTTGTTTTTGGATAGTTTTGAGTGCGTTATGATGTTTTAAGGCATCGTCTAGGCTTAGTTGGCAGGATTCTCTAGGCTAAGCTGGCAGGATTTTTTCTTAAAATTTCGATTTTTTATTGCCTAAGCCTGAGCTTAAGCCTAAGCCTGAACCTAAGCCTAAGCCTAAGCCTAAGCCCCATACTAAGCCTAAGCCCTAAGCCTAGGCCTAAGCCTAAGCCTAAGCCCAAGCCTAAATTAAGGCCAAGTTTGAATTTGGTCAAAAATTGGACGTTTCTGGCGAATTTGGCCAATTTTTTGGCAGGAACCCGGTCAAAGAGCCTTTGTTTTGATTCTAAAAAATTGGGATCAAGTGCAGTTGGGGGGGAAAAATAGTGGACCTATTTTTTTGAGTAGAGCACCTTGAGGGAAGCATTTTTTGTAATAGAACCCCTATCCACAAATTTGGATTTTCTGAGCTATGACCCCTTGAAAATTGCATTTTCAGTGTTTTCGGAAGTGAACGTAGGCCAAAGTTCGAAGCCAAAATGGCTTTTATCTTTGTTTTTGGATAGTTTTGAGTGCGTTATGATGTTTTAAGGCATCGTCTAGGCTTAGTTGGCAGGATTCTCTAGGCTAAGCTGGCAGGATTTTTTCTTAAAATTTCGATTTTTTATTGCCTAAGCCTGAGCTTAAGCCTAAGCCTAAGCCTAAGCCTGATACTAAGCCTAAGCCTAAGCCCCATACTAAGCCTAAGCCCTAAGCCTAAGCCTAAGCCTAAGCCCAAGCCTAAATTAAGGCCAAGTTTGAATTTGGTCAAAAATTGGACGTTTCTGGCGAATTTGGCCAATTTTTTGGCAGGAACCCGGTCAAAGAGCCTTTGTTTTGATTCTAAAAAATTGGGATCAAGTGCAGTTGGGGGGGAAAAATAGTGGACCTATTTTTTTGAGTAGAGCACCTTGAGGGAAGCATTTTTTGTAATAGAACCCCTATCCACAAATTTGGATTTTCTGAGCTATGACCCCTTGAAAATTGCATTTTCAGTGTTTTTGGAAGTGAACGTAGGCCAAAGTTCGAAGCCAAAAATGGCTCTTATCTTTGTTTTTCGATAGTTTTGAGTGCGTTATGATGTTTTAAGGCATCGTCTAGGCTTAGTTGGCAGGATTCTCTAGGAAGCCTAAGCCTAAGCCCAAGCCTAAGCCTAAGTTAAGGCCAAGTTTGAATTTGGTCAAAAATTGGACGTTTCTGGCGAATTTGGCCAATTTTTCGGCAGGACCCCGGTGAAAGAGCCTTTGTTTTGATTCTAAAAAATTGTAAACAATAATCTGACACCATTTAGACACGATTAGAACGGAAAAAACAAGAGCTTAGAAAAAAAATTGCGAAAACGTCCCTCACTGAGGGTTCAGATTTCGGGGGGTCGTATCTCAGAAAATCCAAAAAATAAAATAGGAGTTCTTGAAGCAAAAATGCTTCCCCCAAGGTGCTCTACTCAAAAAAATAGGTCCACTATTTCCCCCCCCCAACTGCATTTAACCCAAAAATTGTAAACAATAATATGACACCATTTAGAGACGATTAGAACGGAAAAAACAAGGGCTTCGGAAAGAAATTGCGAAAACGTCCCTCACTGAGGGTTCAGATTGCGGGGGGTCATATCTAAAAAAATCCAAAAAATGAAATAGGGGTTCTTGAAGCAAAAATGCTTCCCCCAAGGTGCTCTACTCAAAAAATAGGTCCACTATTTCCCCCCATCACAGGAAAACTTTTTCCGGAAATTTCCCGGAAATTTTCCGGAAATTAAAAAATTTCCGGTTTTTCCCGGAAAATTTCCGGGTTTTTTCCGAACCGAGAAAATCCGGAAATTAATTTTTCCGGAAAATTTCTGGGCTTTTTCCGGAAAATTTCCGGGCTTTTTCCGGATAATTTCCGGGTTTTTTCCGGATTTTTTCCGGATAATTTCCGGGTTTTTTTCCGGAAAATTTCCGGGTTTTTTCCGGATAATTTTCGGGTTTTTTCCGGAAAATTTCCGGGTTTTTTCCGGATAATTTCCGGGTTTTTTCCGGAAAATTTCCGGGTTTTTTCCGGATAATTTCCGGGTTTTTTCCGGATAATTTCCGGTTTTTTTCCGGAAAATTTCCGGGTTTTCTCCGGAAAATTTCCGGGTTTTTTTCGGAAAATTTCTGGGTTTTTTCTGGAAAATGTCTGGGTTTTTCTGAAAACTTCTTCGGATTTCTTAGGTGATTTTCTAATTTTGCGGTTTGCCACAGTTTCCTGATTTTTCCGGAAAACTTTGTGTTTTCGTTTTCAGGTTGTATATATATACGTAGTTGTACAATATTTGTAGTTGTACTTCGAATATTTGAAAAAGTAATTTATACTTTGAGTGTATATATACTCTAATTGGCGCAATTTTGTACATTTTTGTGGATTTATTTTTATATACAGCTTTTTATATACAGCATATATGTAGCTGCTATTTATGTATATTTTGTTGTATTTAGTGTTTTGTACTGTTCAGTGTTCTTTACTTTTCAAGAGTTTGCCCAGTTAAAGTTTTTGTGATGCAGTGTTTTTAGACGGGAAAATGACAACGACAATGACAAATTTACTTCAGAGAATAAGGCACGTTGATATGCACAACAGATTGCAAATCTTATGGATTTTGTTTCCAGGCCATTTTTGTTTGGTTTTCAAGGGTTATATACTTATAAAAATTCCTTTAAAAAAACTTGAAACATTTTCAAACAACAACAAACAAGAAAACCCCCATTTCTATATTTTGTCATGTAGCCCAAATTTATATTACAATTTTTCTACGGGAAACCAAAAAATATATATGTCGTAATCCTAACCTTGCTCTAAATATAAACTTCTCAGGTGAAAAAACCCATTTGTGGGAAAAAACCGCGGCAGCAAAGTTATGTATTTTTCATGCTTATTAGCAGTTCTTTTAAATTAGACCATGGGCTTTTAGGCGTATATAGGCTCTGTTTTGCTTTAACTTAGGGCTCGGTGCACTGGCTTAAGCGGATGCTTGGTGCTAAGCTTTAAGTTTAGTATGTTGGCGAGCAAGGATTAGTCTTAGTTACTGGCATCAAGTAGAAATCAGTTGCTAATGTGAAATCATCAAAAAGCTTAACTTTGGCAAAAATGAGCAGGTTGCATACAAAATAGAATTATCATGTGTTTATTTATTTACAAAAAATTTAGTATATATATATACATAGTGTGTATTGTATATATAGTGGTGCGGGAAAAAAACCTTACGCGTTTTGCGAGGAAAAAACCTTAGTATTTCCTGGCCGAACCTTATGTACGACATAGGTCCTTTTTGAGTATAGGTAGAAAGCCCATCACAAACTGCGTGTTGAAAAATTTCAAAGTGAAGTTTTCCAAATTTTTGACTTGTCATAATTTTTTCAAACAAACTTTTTGCCAACGCTGTTTGCATTTATCAAGAGAGTTACCTTTCCTCTATATTTCTGAAGCTAGAAAACAGTGAAAAACGTTGTGGTTTACCTGTGACAGTTCAAAGTTTGTGCGGGAAAAAACCCTATTTTATTTGGCGATATTTTTTTGCTAAACTCACCCATTGTTGCTACAAAAGTGGGTTCATCTGGGCTAACAACTTGCGTAGACTTCATTAAAACCGTTTATTTGGCCGCAATACGTCGTTTTTTGTCGTTTTGGCCCATACCCCGACACCCCTTACGAAACCTGTTTTGGTGATGTTTCACCAGAGTTTTTTTTTTGTTCCAAATTATGTTCTTTAGAACACCATTTTCTAAAAAAGAACAGCAAAAAATAAAAAAGAACAACCGTAGAACAGCCAGCTGCAGCCGTGTAAAACCTCAGAATCACGTCTACAGTGCACCAAAATTGTGTCTAATTTCAAAAAATTTTCTGGGGACAGCTATTATATATGTTCTAATGGTCTCTCTCTAGTGATCTTAAAAGAGCGACTGAACTGAACAGTGCATTCTTTTCTTCAGTTTGCAGTCCTGCGAATGTGTAGAGGACTAGGGTATATACTTCATAGTGTTTATAAGCAGCATTTAACAGCGTAAATGTATATGGGGATGGGGTGTGGTACGGGGCTTGTCCCAGATTTTTCGAAGGTTTAAGGAGGAGGGGACGCGTGGTTTGACGGACTTTATTGAAGGTGCAAAAATACAAAATTTTCAATGTGAAATTTTTAGCATAAATTTGTCGTTTTCCTCAATTTTTAAAGTAACGAGGTGCTCCTTCCTTTCCAAAATCCTGGCTAGTCCCTGATCTTAACACACCTTAACAATTCTAACGTATATAGATCGTCAGAAGCTAATTTGTGGAAACTACAGACTCCGTTGAAAACTATCTTTAGCAAGAGGTGGTTTATATTATATAAATTTTGGATTGCCTATCAGCCAAAATTATGGAGACCCCCCCGAAAATTTTTATATAATTATATAATGTAAATTTTGTATA
Organism: Trissonchulus sp. WLG1_4; assembly: GCA_030248245.1. NCBI lineage: Eukaryota > Metazoa > Nematoda > Enoplea > Enoplida > Ironidae > Trissonchulus > Trissonchulus sp. WLG1_4. Next base: position 5,815 of record JASANF010016972.1, read on the forward strand.
TACAATATTTCAAAAAACGCCAATTACACCCAATTTTGCCACAATTCTTGGGACCCTCTCCAACTGCCTTCTCGATTCTGCCATCCATTCCCCAACCTAACCTCATACATGGATAGGGCGTACCGGAAGAGCGGGTGGTGGTGAAGGGAATTCCTCCAACCTGAAATTTTTTCCCAGTCTATTTTTACATAAGGGTCCCCCCTGTGGTTTTAGTTGCCCCCGAAAAAAATTCCCGATACGTCTCCAATTGACCAAATTTGGCGTAAAAATCCAAAACTCTAAATTTTTTTCTGGGGGCTGCCGCCCCCAGACTCCTGCGACTTTGTAGCTTACTATTCCTTATTATAATCTATCGGCAAAGTATGGTTTTTTTACGTAAAATACTGCGTATTTACGCAGTGGACCGTAAATTTACGCAGTCAAAAATAAAAATAATTTACGCAGCCTTCATGTGCCCACCGAGCGGCACTAAATAAAACTTAGCCGGAAAGTTTTCCAATGCGTCTCCAATTGACTGAATTTACCCTAAAAACAAAAAATTCTCAAATTTTCGTACTGGGGGCTGAGCCCCCAACCCCGGCAACTTTATTGCCTTGTGTTCCTTACTAAATTGTCTTTCATGAAAGCGTAAGCAAGTGTGTATAAGTGCGTGCACCATCTATTAGCTTACTACGCTTTTATTAGTGTATGGATTTGGCTGTTTATCGTGTGGAAACGGGGATCATTTAAAAAAAATCTGAAAGTTATCCTCCCAGCCTGTTAACCAAATTTGGCTTAAAAAGTGAATAATCTCCAATTTTTTTCCCTGCGACTCTGCGGCTTAGTGGATTTACGCTTGCAATGCGTATTTAGCTGTTGAAATTGATATATACACGGTGCATTTTAACCCATTGCAAAAAATCGAAAAGTCATCCCCCCGAAATTTTTTTCTGGGAACGCAATATTGTAGATGGTTGTATGAATGGAAATTTTGGTTAAAAACATGAGTACAACGCCGTTTAAAACTTTCAGTAAAAAAGAACAAGTCATCGTAAAAAAGAACACTCAAAAATAAAAAAGAACAAGTTTTGAGCAGTGGTCGATTTGAAAAAAAAAACCCTGTGTTTCACCAAAATTTGACCTTTTTTGGAATATTTAGGCTTTAGCTGCTGCGTACCACTTCAATCCAAGAATTCTAGACGCGGGCGGTGTTTGTCCTCCGTTTCTGACGTATATAATAGGCGCAAAAATTTATTTTTAGTGCTTGTATATAAATATTGAAAAAATGCATATTTCGGCAGAAGTCATTTGTGCCAAAAATGGTCGATTTTAGAAAAATTATTGTGAGTCACATGGGTGTCGGAAAAACGGTTTTTTTATTCCATACTGCAGCCTAAGAGTTGTAGAACACGATGAGTTTATACGTAGATTGAGTTTATACTCACTGCTAATAGAACAACCAAAAAAAGTGATAGGGTTTTTTCCCCGCATTAGGGTTTTTTTCTCGAAGGTTTCGACTTTCGAGGCTTATTACTCAGAAACGTGAGTAGTTAGAATCCATTTTAATAGTGCAACAGACGAAAGATTGCCGTTATAACAGCCGCGAGCACTAATGGATCCGATTTATGTGGAGCACAGGACGACCCGAAAAGTTGAAAATATGGTTTTTTCCCCGCACCACTATAGTTGACTATGCCATATGCGAACCTGGTGTCGGAAAACAGCTACACCCCGTGACAAGGGATGCTTGTAAAAATTTTGTTGGCCCTTGTAAAATGAGCCATATTTTGGGTGACCGGGAAAAAACCCGGAAAAAAACCGGAAAAAACCGGAAATTATCCGGAACATTTCCGGAAAAAACCCGGAAATTATCCGGAAAAAGCCCGGAAAAAACCTGGAAATTTTCCGGAAAAAACCCGGAAATTTTCCGGAAAAAACCCGGAAATTTTCCGGAAAAAACCGAAAATTTTCCGGAAAAAACCCGGAAATTATCCGGAAAATTTCCGGAAAAAACCCCGAAATTATCCGGAAAAAGCACGGAAAAAACCTGAAAATTTTCCGGAAAAAACCCGGAAATTATCCGGAAAAAACCCGGAAATTTTCCGGAAAAAACCGAAAATTTTCCGGAAAAAACCCGGAAATTATCCGGAAAAGTTCCGGAAAAAACCTGGAAATTATCCGGAAAAAGCACGGAAAAAACCTGGAAATTTTCAGGAAAAACACCCGGAAATTATTTTGAGAATTTCCGGAAAAAACCCGAAAATTATCCCGAAAAAGCCCGGAAATTTTCCGGAAAAAACCCGGAAATTTTCCGGAAAAAACCCGGAAATTAACCGGACAAAACCCGGAAATTTTCCGGAAAAAACCCGGAAATTATCCGTAAAATTTCCGGAAAAAACCCGTAAATTATCCGGAAAAAGCCCGGAAAAAACCTGGAAATTTTCCGGAACAAACCCGGAAATTTTCCGGAAAAAACCCGGAAATTATCCGGCAACAGTTTGGCGTTGACCGGAAAATATCCGGAAAAAGTCCGGAAATTTTCCGGAAAGTGAGACTGGGAATCGGAAATTTTCCGGAAAATTGCCGGAAATTTTCCGGAAAAAAACCCGAAAAAAACCGGAAATTTTCCGGAAAATTTCCGGAAATTCGGCAGGGCACAAAAGAAAAAATCCGGAAAAAACCCGGAAATTTACCGGCAATTTTTTTTCCGGAAAATTTCCGGAAATTTTCCGGAAAAAGTTTTCCTGTGCCCCCCAACTGCATTTAACCCCTATTGGTCTTATCGGTACAGGTTCCCCAGATACGAGCATTTTTCTGTGACTAAAGTAAATGACTATAGGAGGAAGCTTCGACATCAGGTCTGTACCTATGATAATTGGATGTGGCAATTTTTCAACCACATGTGTCATTTGACGAACTTGCGTTGATCCAATAGTAATAGTCGCTAAAAGTGAACCGACTATTATCAGCCCGTGACCAGTCACTGAAACAGCTTTTGAAGAAGAAGAAAGAAGAAGAAATTTATTAGGCAGAAAAAAATTATATAATCATGACGAAACAAAACAAAAAAATAATGGATGAGAGACAGACACATGCATATATACGTAACATAAGTATATATATAAAGTATAAACGTTGACAAAAGACCATAAAGTATACATATACTTTGAAACACAAAACATAATAGTATATATACGTAAATTTGTTTCATGATATTTTATTGGCTCACCTATTTTACCAACTTGCACTGCCAGTTCCTTAGGTCACCGTCGCTCCGAAAAGTGCCCGATAAGTCTTCTTACCTAGTCCTGCATCAATCAGCATAGGTCTATGCCTAGGCTGTGTCCCCGTCACTTGGAATGTGCTAGGGTTTTTCCATGTCCATTCTAGCTTGTCGATATTTCTACTTGTGACTTTTTCTTTCGATGTTTCTGGTATTTCGTGCGGTTTATCACACTGGGGCGCCATAAATTCCACATCTGTTTCATGGGTTCTTTTAGTGACTTGAAATTCTGAGTCCAAATTAACTGCTGCATTAACTGCTTCATTCTACTTCGCGCTAACTGTTTCCGTATCATAATGTATGCTATGTAACCTAGAGTACTTAACACTCCAGTTATTACTAAAACATTGATAACAGCTTGTATTGGGCCTTTTAGGATGTCTGACACTAATTCTCCAGCTCCGCGACCTAGTCCTTCCAAACTGTGACCTACACCTTTGCCTAGACCGTCTAAAGCGTACTCTACTGCTTTACCGCTGCTTTTTATTGTTTCCCCTATCCCAAGACCGACTCCTTGTAAGGCTTCTGCTATTACACTTGGGTCTAAGGACAATTCTGCTGTGTAATTAATCAGTCGTTGCACTTGTGATTCTATCAACGCTGTTCTGGCCATATATATAAGTTCTTATAGTACCGAAGTACCGACGCTTTGCCCTTATTCCTGCCAATTCACTGTGAAATACTGCTGGTGTTGAAAAAGTATAGCCAGTCGGGAAAAAAAACCCACTTTGGAAACTTTTGGCCATATCCCAAGTAATACACAAAATTAAAAGTTTCTTTTTATTTTCTTATCAAGCCTTACCCTAAGCCGTAAAATGCAGCATAAAACGTTTTGGTATCATTTACATCATGGCAGAAATCTTGACCTAAAGTCATGGGAAAAAAAACCCAATTCGGGAAAAAAAACCCACGTCGGGAAAAAAAAACCCAATTTCATCGATCAATTAAAAACGTCATGAGCATGCCACAGACGATGTTGAGCATGCATCTGATAGAGTACCACCTCCTCTTTCGAACGCACACCCCGACTTGTTCGTACCTCTACCGGTTGGCCTACAGCAAGCCATCAAAGTTGGCCCCAAAATTTACATGGGGTCACTTAGTGAAAATTTTTCAAAAATCAAATTTTACTGAAATTGCACGCAGAGTCGCGTAATCGCTATAACAGTGCTATACAGTCGTTTTCTACCGATTTTAACAAGGTTTCATTCAGAAAACAAGCATTTTAATAGATTTAGCATGTAAAATGTACTGAGTCAAGGGGTACTGTGGATAGTAGGCACTAAAAATCCATCATTGTGTCATAATATGAAGTTAAAAAGCATTGATTCTTGTTTAAAACATCTAATCACGTCATTTTGGGCTGTTTACGGCAAAATTTTGCAAAAAATGAGGGTATTCAAATTTTGAAACATTACCCGAACAGGTTTCGTTCCTCGCCAGAATTCCGGGTTTGTTAGTAATTTCTCATCATATGGGCACCCAACAAGTCCGGTTTTGTGTTTCTATCACGTTTATTCATCGAATTACACAACTTGAAAAATTGGGTTTTTTTCCCCGACGTGGGTTTTTTTTTTCCCATGAAGTTGAGCCACTGTGGCTCATCTGTGGTTCAGTGTGGCACTCAACATTGTTGCTTAATTTGTAGCCCTATAGGTGGCCTCCGTGGGATTTGAACAGATTTGGATAACTTTGTTTAGATGAGGAGTACCGATGCTTCAAAGTTGGCCAAATTTTTCAAGCTTCGTAGGTGAAAACAGTCAAAATTTCGATTCCTCATAAAAATTGTAAACATGATCAGAATCAGTTCTAAACTCGTGTATGGAGTTGTTTAGAGGGTGTTTTATTGCACACAAAAATTGGTACCAATTGAACCACCCTAAGCTCAGAAACTGGGGTGGGTTTTTTTTTCCCGACAAACGGGGTGGGTTTTTTTTTCCCGATTGGCTATAAATTTATCAGTAACACTTTTCCATTGTAGTTTCATAGTCATATCTGTCACATGGATCGCCCTTTCTTTTGTCTGCCAACCTGTAGGTCCTTTAAAAATACCGTGCCATCAAAAAATTCAGTTTCCCATTCACTGCGTCCGATTCGTACGCTATTTCGTTTTTGGTGCTATAATTTAGCTCTATTTCGCTAGGTAGTCTATACTCCGTTAACCTAATCGCCACACCTTGATCCGTCATTAATGTATTCCTAGGCAAACAGGTATGGGGCTGGTCTGACGTGAGTTTAAAAGCTCCTTGTATTTCTTCTATGACAACTAATGTACCGCCTATTTTTGCTTGATAGGAACCTTTTCTTGTGAACGGGCACGAGCTGTGCAACTCTGTTGCGTTCCAGACTGTCGTATTTAGTATCGACTATCGTATCTAAATTAGAAAAAATCCGGAAAAATCCCAGAAAAAACCAAGAAGCCACTTTGGTTTCTGGGTTTTTTCTGGAAAAAGTTTTCCTGTGCCCCCAGACCCCCGTGTGGCGCATTCGCTCTGGTTTCTCGACAAGTGTTGCTTAAAACTTCATTTTCAATGCAAATTTCATTTCAAAATTCTAAAAAAGCTCCAACTTTTGGGGGCTGCTGCCCCCAGACCCCCGCAACCGTGATATATTTAGTAACTTCTATATTTCACTAACTAGCACAGCTAAAAATTTTGGCTGAACCCCCCCTCCTTTGAAATTTTCTGGGTACGCCCCTGCTTTCTTCAGGAGCAAAGATGTAAAAACGTACCTGAAAAGTTTTACTGCCCGAAGTCAGTTATTCGGAGCGCCACCTTAAAATGAAAAAAACACGGTTTTCCGAAAAAAATTGCGACAACGTCCCTCACCGAGGATTCAGAATTCAGGGAGTCATATCTCAGAAAATCCAAAACAAAATAGGGATTATCGTAGCAAAATGCTCCCCTCAGGGTGCTCTACTGAAAAAATAGGTCCATTATTCCGCCCCCCTCCCCCCAACTGCATTAGGGACTCCGGATCATTAGGCGAAAAAATAATTCAGTAGGCGGATCATTAGGCGTTTTTCCGACTTATTCCACCCCTAATTATGGGCAAAAATAATTCCCCTCCCCCCCGCCGGATCTTGACCGTATTATGTGTGTATACTTTTGAAATTGTTGAAAGTTAGTTTCGTTTGCGATTAGTTTTTGCTGCGCAAGAGGCCTAATGTTGTCAAACACTCACCCTTGTCACTCCCTGGGTAACTTTGCTTGGTTTTCAGTTTTTGACTGGCAGCTGTTGTAAATACAAAATGAATTGAAAATGAGCGAAGAAGCGTCAGCAGATGATCAATGGTAAGTTCAAGTTACTGTTAAGTTTATCCTGTTACGCCTCACGTTAATTGTAAGTGTAATTGTAATAAAACTTTAGGACAGTTGGCTTTGGCTTGGCATATATAAGTGGGATCAAGTGCAGTTGGGGCGGGGTAGGGGGGAAATAGCGGACCTATTTTTTGGAGTTAGAGCAAAATTAAAACGGTGAAAATTTTCCCCCCGGAAAATCTACCCGGTGCAAATTTTCCGGGGCAAAAATTTACACCGGGGTATATATATATATAATTTTTCCGGTGAGAAAATTGACACCGGGGGGAAATTTACACCGTGGCATCGGCCTAAAAATCAGGATTTTTTCCTGGGGGCCACGCCCCCAGAGGCCTGACGGTGGCAGGTCTGTGGATTTGTCTTTCATGTCATCATGTGTACAGTAAAAATGACTTTTTGAAAATTTATGGTATGTATATAATGTTAAGAATCGTCGTGAAATTTTCTAGCTTCCGGACGCTAGCCGGCTGCCGGTTGTGTAATTTGCGGTGTTCTGAGTTCCAATATTACATATTATTAATTTTCGATGCCGCTGGTCTAAAAATAGCACGGTTTTCGGACTAAATATGCTAATTAACAATAAATGCATATACATACATTGTGTGGCATTTGCAGTCAAGTGAATTTCATTTTCAAAGCGCACTTCAAAAAAATCGAAGTCATTATTCCCGCTCCCCGATCCCGAAATTTTTTACTCCACTGACTGACGCTGTGGGTATCCTGTGTTTTGACGAAAAACCAGCAGTTTACTGTTATTCAGTACAATAGTTCAACAAAAAGTCCACACCAAATTCCTATTTTTCCTATTTTTTGCTCAGAAATTCCTATTTTTTTCCTGTTTTTCTCTGGTAAATTCCTATTTTATTTCCTATTTTTTCGTAAATGGGCCGCAACACCCCTGAGCCTGAACCTAAGCCTGATACTAAGCCTAAGCCTAAGCTCCATGAGTCCATACTAAGCCTAAGCCCTAAGCCTAAACCTAAGCCCAAGCATAAATTAAGGCCAAGTTTGAATGTGGTCAAAAATTGGACGTTTCTAACGAATTTGGCCAATTTTTCGGCAGGAACCCGTTCAAAGAGCCTTTGTTTTGATTCTAAAAAAATTGCAAACAATATATAATCGGACATTATTTAGACACGATTAGAACGGAAAAAACAAGGGCTTCGGAAAAAAATTGCGAAAACGTCCCTCACTGCGGGTTCAAATTTCGGGGCGTCGTATCTCAGAAAATCCAAAAGATGAAATAGGGGTTCTTGAAGCAAAAATGCTTCCTCCAAGGTGCTCTATCCAAAAAATAGGTTTTACTATTCCCCCCCCCAACTGCATTTAACCCTATAAGTGGGCAGGTGGAGAATTCTAGGGGTGAGTTTTAGCAACTTTTCTGCCCAATTTCGTTTCGTGAGCCATCAGTTTTGCTTTTTGTGAGCCTCAGATTTTTCCGTCGTGAGCTGCTTTCGAACCATTATCGGGGGTGGGGGGTGGTGAGCACGTTTATGGCAGGGGAAGTGGTGAGTTTGCCATCCGGGAAACCCACGCCCACGCAATTATTGACAGTTGGTATGTATTTCTTTTGTAATCTTGTTCAAAAAACCTGATATTTTGTGCATTTTTGCACTGTGTGGTTTATATACTCTCTGTTAGGGATGGAAGTCTCGGTCTCGGTCAAAAGCCGAGACTAACCCAGTCTCGGTCTCGGTCTCGGTAGTCGTAAAGTCTCGGTTTGTACCCGGTCTCGGTTTTTCAACTTTGTGAAAAATTTTTCTGTGGTCCTTTCCTTTGGTTTATATTTTTAGCAGGAAATTTTTTTCGGAAGTGTTCATTTCTTCATTTCATTTCATTTTATATATATATACACAAAAATGTATGTTTGTGATTAGGTTTCTTATTTCATACTATCTTTCAAGTCTGTCTGTATGATTTGACGTTCCATACCATTGAGCAGCAGATTTATTATTATATTTTATTCTTCAATATTAGTGTTTTTGGCTGGTCACCGCCAAGTGCTGGCTTTATAAATTCAAATTAGTATTGTAGCAAAAAGCAAAAGTAAAGATCTGTAAAAGTTCAACTAAACGCACTACTCAGAACCATGCGCTGACGCATGCAGTTGACGATGGATTAGAAGGGAAGACTGTACTGCCAACTAAAATATAGTCCCAGACTCTCAGGGTATTAAGGGGGCTCCACTCAAAGGGAGGTCACGCCGGAGGCAGACAATGGAAAGAGCGTCACGGCGCGCAGGTCTAATTTTTGAGCCAAACCCTTTCTATCTTACCTGTATTTTAGCAGAATATTGGTAATTCCAATACAATCGGAGCTATTTTTAACTAAATTCGAGCCAAACAGTGTCAAAAATTGCTATTTTCTGGCAAGAACAAGGACAAATTGCGGTTTTGGAACAGAGCTCAAAATTCTCGGTCTCGGTTTCGTGGTCTCGGTCTCGGAAAAAAAACCCGAAACTTCCATCCCTACTCTCTGTGTTTTGTTGCACCCCAAGCCCGGTTTGTTGTCTAGGCTGCTGGAGCTGGAGACAGCCCTGTTGACCGGCTGTGACTTCACCACCATCCGCGCCATCGCCCGCAACCGACGCCTCAGCGAGGACACCCGGGCACAGGCTTGGCAGGTCCTGCTGGGCGTGGTCAACAAGGGAGACCCCTTCGCCGGCTGGGACGACGTCTACTCCCTGCCCGAGCAAGACCTGATCAGAGAACAGTGCCAAAATATTGTTGGTAAGGAGCACTGATGTACATTACATGGGAGCGGCTCAAGGGGGGGGGGGGGTGGGGTGGGGGGCAAAGCCCTTTTGACCCATGCGGACAAGCCCCTCCCTTTGAAGCTGCAAACTTTGGAAATTTTTGCGTTGTTGTGGGTTCAAATCCCCGAAACGTCGAGACAAGTCCATCCCCCTCCTAAAATTTTGGAATTCCGGGACAGCCCCCCCCCCCCTTACGCTGAGCCCATGTGTACATCAATAATAAGGAGGCTGTGTGTGTTGACATGTTTTGGTTTGCGGGTATTTAGACGCAGCCTGGCTTGGAACGTCCCCCCGTGCGCTGGTATTTTAAGGCGAAATGTTAGGAGGGTGGGGGGGTGCGCAGTGCCCTCCAGTGATGGGGAGCGCACTAAAGTCAGGACTCGTGATGAAACACAGTTTACAGTGGAAAAAGATTTGGAAATTTAACAAAAAAGACCATATGTACCTCAGAGTAGTTCAGTGTTGGCCTTATTCTTTAAGACGACATGGCTTAACCCTCTTAAATCTTCCTTTTGTAGACAAGCTGGGCAACAGTCCATCGGAGCAGCAGCTGGTGCGGGCGGACCTGGAGAGTGTGCTGACCCTCTACTGCCAGACCAGGGAGCTGAGCTTCGCGGCCGACAGCGGCTGGGCCGACATCCTGCAACTGCTGCTGGCCCTCCGGCTCCCCAGGGCACAGCTCTACAACACTTTCTATGCCATCACCACCAAATATGTGCCCAGGTAGCTAGCTTACAGCAACACAATTTGGTGGTCGGGAAATTTTATTTGGTCAGTTGGAGAAGTATATATCGGAAATTTTTTCCGTCCGGACTATACAAACCACGGGGGCTACGGCTTTGTGTACAATTTTTGTCGAAAAATATTTCATGGAGGGCAATTTCCCATCGCCCCCTGGCAACATAATATAAACTATGCACGCGGGTTCACATTCCAGTGCATATATATAATTACTGAGTGTAGGTTTTCTTATAATGCTTGGTGATTGACATTATTTGCTAAAGAGGAAGGAAGGGCTTGTTGTAGTTTGTGGCTGTGTCCTGTGTGTAACATCAACTGGCTTAGTGGCGTATTTAGCTTTTTATATACAAATTATTCTGTAACATGTCTGACCCAAAACAATAGCGCACAACGAGGGCCGGACTAGATTTACACAGAAAAAGAAAATCAAAAAACAACCCCCCCCGGGGGGGGGCCCCCCCCCCCCCCCCAAAAAAAAAAAAAAAAAAACAAAACCACCCCCCCCCCCCCCCCCACCCCCACACTTTTGCCATTGCGGTGGGATGATGCCTAACCTGTGAGATATACGCACGATGTTGCTTTATGTAGCATCAAAGTAAAAACAATCGGCTGCACCATTAACTACACAACGACTCACCACACCTTAACACAAACATTACACCTCCTACTCGAGCCCCAGGGGTATCTCGCAGAAAGGGCAGCTGGTCCGTACTGCTGCTGGAGCGGCTTTACGCCCCACTACGTTTTCTCTCGGACGCATACTCGCACATCCCTCACGTATCTTTTGTTTGAGTCTTCATCTGGTGTTCCCTCGCGGGCTCGCATATACTTGAGGAGAGCCTAAATTCTACAGCAAGAATGCAGTGGCTGTGAGAGGTGGTAAAAAAGGTTTTAGTATATATTATGGTATATTATAATAGGGTATAATGTATAAAAAGTATTATAAGTTGCTTAGTTGAAATATAACTTTTGAGGTTATATACATTGAGGTGACTAAATTGCAGCAGGGTTTTTTTGGGCAAAATACGGGGCAAATGCTCACGATTTTGAAATTTTGCTCACCAAAATTGAAATTTTGCTCAAATTCTGCTCACCGCTCTGAAAGCGACCCCATATGGTTTTTTATGGTCCGCCTAAAAAAATTTCCGATAGGTCTCCAATTGACTAAATTTGACCTAAAAATAAAAAATTTCTTCAACTTTTTTTCTGGGGGCCGCCGCCCCCAGACCCCTGCAACTCCGTGGCTTCGTATTCCTAGCTTTTATCTTTCACGAAGGCATATGCATGCGAGGGCGTAGCCAGGGGGGTTTATTCCTTTTAGTCGAACCTGAAGAAATTGTCAACAAGGATCCCCGCTGTAGTTTTTATCGCTCCACCGGAAAAATTCTGATAGGTCTCCAATTGGCCAAATTTCGCCTAGAAATCAAAAAATTCTCGATTTTTTTCCTGGGGGCTGCCGCCCCCAGGCCGAGACCCCTACACTGTGGCTTAATTATCCTTGTTATTAAGCGTATATATGCATGTCTACAAGAGTACATTATGCTGCATTTACGTGTGTAATACACTTTTTGATGTGACGTTCCCGTCTCTTGTTTTAATTCTCCTGCCTGAAAAAATTTCTGTTCCGTCTCCAGTTGACCAAATTCGGTCTAAAATTTGAAAAAATTACCAAAATTTTGTTCATGTAATAGTGAGTGTTAAAAAGAGAGCAAAAAAATGAACAAAGCGACAAGCGACCCGCTTTTTTTATCCTGGCTATGCCCCTGTAGGCATGTGTATGTATAGGTGCATTGTGCACCTTTTAATTGCTTAATGTGCAGTCGAATTTTTTTCTCCGTGAATTTGAGCAGAAGGGTGCTAGCTCCCTTGGTCTTTTGTAGCCCGCACCAAAAAATCTGAAACGTCTCGAATAACCAAATTTAAATTTAGAAATTCAAAAAAATTTCTTTTCTGGGGGTTGCCGTACCAGGACCGCTGCAACGTTACCTACGGTTCCTGGTTATTATCTTCCATTGTATTTTTTGCATAAAAATTGCTAAAAGTTGCATTTTGATTCGAAAAGTACATTATTAGAAATCAAAAATTCACTCTCCCTGAAACTTGTTTGTGGGTACATATGTACAGGACTGATATCGTTTTAGCTTTTCTACCTCAATAAAAATGACGATTGTAGTCATTTTACGGTGCCCAATGGCAAAAATTTTTATAATATTTCCAGATTTGGTAGCTTTTGGACTCTCGCTGGCCCACCAAATGTGTATATAATCTTTGGTGTTTTGAGCTCCAGTCTCACTTCACATAAAATTTGCGTTGTTTTGGAACGAAATGTGCTAATATGTGTCGGTTTTGGCGTTAAAATTGCAATAATTAAGTTTTTCTAGGTACGCGTCTGGCGATAACCATGTATAAAACGTAAACTAGCAAATTTACGATTTGCTTACCGATCTGAAATTTTGCTCACTGAAATTGAAATTTTGCTCAATTTTGCTCACTATTTTTTTTGAAAAAAACCCTGAATTGCAGGCCTAGAAAAGTGTAGTGGTTTTGTTTGAGGGGCTGTTGGGTGGACGGTCGTGCGTCGGACCTGTTCCGCCTGCTGCTGCTGTACCACGAGCCCCAGCTCTGTTCCTTCCTGGACACCCGCCAGCTGGGCCCAGACCGCTACGCCCGCCTCTGGTTCCAGACCCTCTTTGCGCACCACTGCTCGCTAGAGGTCGCCCTCGCCGTCTGGGACGTCTATCTGCAGCAGGCCGATCCCTTTCTCATTTTCTTTCTCGCCCTCGTCATTCTCATTAATGCAAAGTAAGCATGGAGGGGGTGGTGAGGGGTGACCCTGGCCAAGTGAGGGCAGCATGGAGGGGGTGGTGAGGGGTGACCCTGGCCAAGTGAGGCTTGGTGGGATGACGGGTTTAGAAGCGGGTAACAGATTCTATATTTTGACAGTAGTTGGCGTATTTTTAGGTGATTAAGGAAAAGGGTCCTATAAATTTCGCCAGGGAGACCTGAGCGAACTTTTGAACACCTTATATGTCTGACTTCTAGACAGATTATATAATATACAATCCTGGTATTACTGCCTGCTGGTTGCCACAAGAATTCTTCTCGTCCGTATTGGACTAGTGTTATTTTTTAGATGTTTCTTTTCATCCCCAAACCCTTCCCTCAATGTTTTTTAAAAAGGTCTTTACTTGTGTTGTCTTTGAGCAACTTAGCAGTCTGTAGGACCGGTCGGTAGAATAAAGACAAATTATGAATAATAGAATGATAATAAGTAAAAAGTTTGCAGTGACTATGTGAAAAGACAAATTTTTTATATTGTTTGTATGCGAAGCACGTAATCGCACAGTTCTTAACATTTTGCAGTCCTACACCTATGTTAAGAACCTGAACCTATGGAAACGACTTGTAGGACCATTAAGCTCGAGCCCTAAGTTTAGTTTGCTTGAAATTCTTTACTGATGCACCTGACTGCTATTTTTATGTATTTCAGAGAGCAAATATTCGAGATGTCCCAGGAGGATAAGGATACAATCGCAGGTATGGTATATCAATATGTGTGCTCGCAATACTGTTTGAATTGGATAATAGAATTGCGTCACGTCTTGTTTGAGCTTACTTCATTACATTAATATGTACCCTTCTCGGCTATTGGACGGAATAATGGGCTATTCATGGTAAAGCAGTCGGTTTACTGTCATACTTGCTTATATATATAATATATATATATGAGTGTGTGTGTGTGTGTGTGTGTGTTTGTTTGTAGACAAGCTGTGCTCGTTCCCGTCGCACCTGGAGGCGGAGGACATTGAGGACTTTTGCCAGCTGGCCCTGTTCTACTCCTCGCGCACCCCGCAGTCCTTCCGGCGCGACTATCACGGCCCCCTCTTCGGCTCCAATCTGGTCGAGGCCTTCGAGACCGTCCAGGTCCACTCCCTGCTCTGTCTCCCCGTCTCCGTACAGGAGCTGCTACAGGCCCAGGCCAACCAGCACCGCCAAGGGGTCAGTCAGTTGTCCTTGCACTGTGCCACAAACCAGTCGTTTTACAGTCAATGCCAGGGAAATGTCCCCTTGTCCAAATGTTCCTGTCCCCGTGGCCTGTCCCTATGTTCATAAGCATAAGTTATGGACCGGCATTGGTGTCCGTAAAAGCATATTGGTTATAATGTACAGCTGTGTAAAATTGATTATCATAGCTTTTGAAGGCTGATCTACGTACAGCCGCTAAATTTTGGGGTTTTTGAGAAATTGGAGTTCCACATCCAGCTTCTGAGTCGGTCTCTGGATGTTGTGATACAGCAACCGAGGTCCGGTAGTGGAGAAGGGTTGGATTAGATGCGATTGGGGCGGAGGCCGAAAATATCGCACAAATTTGCGCCCGCCCCCACTGAAAAATACCAAACTACTGTCTACGGCTATTGTCTGATATTTTCAATTGTTCCTCCCGTCTGTTGCCCGGCTTGGTGGGCCCACGGCCAGGCTGTTTTGAGTATTTGTAAAATTTTCAGATTTTTGGCAGACGATTTTCTGGTCGATTTACCAAAGTAGTCCTTGGTCTTAGCACGCTTCCCACTAGTGCCAGGGGCGCCTGTGGGAACCCAGTGTCCGCTAGTGAGGTAGACAGATGGGCGTCAGGGTGTGGTTGCGGGCTAACCTGGAGCTAGAGGGTCTATAGCAGGTGCACTCTAACACAGTCACAATATTATCCAATATACTAGCATGCTTTATTGGTTAGACTTTGATTAGTTCACTAAATAATTAATTTTTATTCTTCAAGTTTTGTACGCAAGAGATTTCATTTTGCTGCATTGGTCGGCGTAATAACTGCGGTCTTTCGTTTGCTTAATTTTTAAGGGGGTCTCTCTGGCCAAATATTTATATTTGGAGACCAGTGTGTCATACATACGGGGTCTCGTTGTTCGACATTTCAGTGAGGGTTTGTCAAGGCGTTTCGGGGGCTTGAACTGACAAAAGCGAAAAAGGAAAATTGTGTGTCAAAGTTGGATATTGTCAGCGGTTTTTTGCTTTTTCTGCATTTTTGAAACGTTTTACAGCGATCTGGGGCTGTTTTTGAATTTTAGGGCGCCTTCTCTGCACCCAGCAGGGGGCTTGTCTCGGAATTTGAAATCTGGTGGGGGGCAGCCCCCCCATGTACATCTGTGCCATCTAGGCGTGTATATATACCTAAACCCTACATTATTGTCCAAAAGTTACTTTATTATTTTTGACAATTTGGTATGAATAGGGTGAGCTGATAATATTTAGGACAAGTGCACTACCTGGTGGTGGACTGTCCCCCCTGTGGCCAGTACAACCACGGCCACCTGCCCGGGGCCTACAACCTGGACGCTACGCTGCTGGTCAACAGCCCAGCCGAGTTCGACCTCCACTGGGGCAGTCTGCAGGCTTTCAAAGCCAAGACCAACCTCTCGGAGTCATCTCTGCCTGATGGAGCTCCGGCCGGAAGGAGGAGAACTACAACCTGCACATGCTGGTGGCCCGCTTTCTGGCCGACAGGCCAACAGCACATCAATTTGGCCCGCGGGGGGTACCAGGCCTTGCACGAGGTGCTCCGGCAATCACTGTCCACTCGCCTGCAGGGACACTCTGTGCCACACTGTCTCGCCTGCAACCCGCCGCAACAGGTATACACTCTGCGTCTGCTTCTGTG
>JASANF010016973.1:0-11921 GCA_030248245.1 Trissonchulus sp. WLG1_4
CTGTAGGGGCACTGCACATACTTTCGCAACTACAAAGTAATTTGCATATTACATGTGCAGGGATAGACAGATCAGTACTAAATTTTATTATGCAAATTGTAAACCAGCCTGGGTATCAAGAGCACGTAGACGTAATGTGCACTGTGATACCACCAAGAGTACATAATAGCGTCTCAATCTATATAGAAGAAGAGTGAGACACTCTCCAGCCTGCCTGCGTTCTAGCACAGGCAGATGCGCTGGTCGTTTTCAGGCTACATGTTGACATTCTGTGCAACATGTGACTGGCCAATCAGCGTGTAGATTCTCTGCGTAACACACTTTAGTATATAATCGCTGATGTGTTGATAAGCATTAAGATAGGGTTGAAAGCTTAATAACTCATTATTTATTCATAGTCTGCTTGCAAAAGCATTAAAAAAGGTTTGCAAATACCTTTATGGAGATTTTGGTAAACTTTCAGCGAAATTGACTGAGAAACTTATGAGATATAAACTTTTCTCAATTTCTTAAAAGTTTGTCAATTAATTTCGCTGAAAGTTTGCCAAAATATCCCCAAAGGTATTTCCAAACCTTTTTAAATGTTTTTGCAAGCAGACTATAAATGAATCATGAGTTTTAACCTTTTATCCCTATCCCGTTTTGTGATTGGAGCACGTGCACAGGCGTTGGCCAATCAGAGAACAGAAGCTCGCTTCTGATTGGCCAGTCACATGTTGCATAGAATGTCAACATGTAGCCTGAAAACGACCAGCGCATCTGCCTGTGCTAGAACACAGGCAGGCTGGAGAGTGTCTCACTCTTCTTCTATATAGAGTGAGACGCTATTATGTACTCTTGATACCACTCATTCCAAATGAGCTGCTGCGCCACAAATTCAACTCTGACGATTACAGCACACACAGTCTCAGAGCCGGTGGTGCTACTGATACCGCCGCGAACGGAGTCCCTGAACGCCTTATTTGCATGGTGGTAATGCTAATGCACCACAGGCCTTTTCTATGCGCGCCATGAATCCAATCTTCTTTATCCGAAACCATAGTAGTATCTTAAGAATGCCATTAATGAGTCTGGCTGGACTCTGAGTCCCTTCTCTTGAATAGGTATTCGTTTAAACTGGAATCAGTGTTGTTTTGTTTTGCTGAAGCATAGTAGACAATCTGGGCGGGGATTCGCTGTAACTCGATCCCGACGGATAACAGGACGATGGACGATGACGATAATAATACAATCAACTGTTGCAGAATCTGAAGATGTACACGTTGGTTTTGACCTCAACTCTGTTGATGGAAAACATATAGTAAAAGTTGTAGACCACTTGTTTGGGAATTGCTTAGGGACAAAACGATAGGGACAAAAAGGACGAGTATATAAACCTGTTGAAAGAACAACAAAATTTCCTGTTAAGCCCGGTTCATACTCGTCCTTGGCCTTGTCCCTATCGTTTTGTCCTTAAGCGATTCCAAGAAAACTGCCTGGCCAAATAAGTTAACTTTTCGCAGAAATTAAGCATGGGTCACTTGCAGATCGTATGCAAACAAGTAGGCCCCTAAAAGGGGCAAATTCCGCCGAGGTGGCGCAAAAAGCACAAAGTATTTCTTTGCAAGATTGCTTATAGGGAAGAGTAGGGTAGAACTTCAAGAACTATCAGAACAACAAGTTGTACTGAAACTGTGGAGTACTCACAGCTCACAGGTCACAGAAATAATGGTAAATTGTGGAGAATCGAACAAGTGGGCAAATTTGCCCCTAGAGGAGCAAATTTCGATGTCGTGCAGTGAAGTTATTATCACAGCATAATGGTCTAGCTAAGTATGGTTTATCACTTAACTCGGGTTACTGACTGTTCCACTACCTGCATAACAGCTTTTAGTTGTTACCCAAACTTTGGTCACTGTGGTGGCGAAGGTAAGTCAGTTTCTTTCCAATTTTCAATTGCTGTCTTTTGCACAACTGGTGTCAAGTTTTTCTGAACGTTGCTTCAGTTTGCACAAACAAACCGACTCCGAAATATAACAGCCAAGCGCCCACCGCCTACGTCAGTGGGTAACTGTTTTGTAAATGAAGCGTTTTCTTAAAATTTTTTTATCCATTTTTCATTTTCTCATTTTCTTATGGTGTGGTTATGAATGAGGTAACTAGCCAAAGACAACAAAGAAACTGTTCGGTACAGTCAAACTTAGAACTGAGAACTGGGTTGATCCACACCTACCTACAACTTTCCGTCCACTCAGCCGGCCAAGTTACATATGTTACTCACGCCATAAGGCATAAACTGATCTACAAAATTTTTTATTGATATAAACTGATCTACAAAAAAGGCGCTATTTTTTTGAGAGGTTGTATGTACCTTAATGTTCTGATACATCTTGCACAAGATTTATGACCAGCTCAAAACCTATCTGCAGCACAGTCTCGTCTCATCCACTCCACGTCCACACGCACACATTTTTACGCGGCGGCTGAAGCCGCCGCGTATATACTATAGTGCAAACGTGTGCGTCAAGAGCACACAAATGCACCTATTTAAGTGTTAAACTGCTGTTAGGTCAGCAATTAACACTGTTTGTGTGAGCGTGTGTGTCTAGATCATGTGTATAGTGTACGTACGATTAACTGCCTGTTCAGTGCTCTCATTTACGTCTGTTCAGTGCTGACAACTTTTGCTTGTAGAAAACAATTATTTAACAAAACCTGTCGCAGCTATGTTTCTTGAAATGTTCATTAGTGCGTCGGAAGTAAAAAATTTTGAACTACTCCAGAGGATATGGCAACGTTGCCCAGTGGCGGTTACGGAGTCCATCTTTGGAGTATTGACGCTGTTCGCTACGAAACAATAGCTGAGCTGGTCTAGCGTACATCAGCTGACTAGCACACGATGAGCGTGTGCGTTGTTTAGCTGCTGTAAAATGTGAACTGTAACTCGTAAAAAATGGCTATTATGTACGATTTTGCAATACAATGATCAGTTTCGAACTTAAACTTTTCACGTTGATCACGTTGCATCTCTCGTGTAGTTAATCAAGTTTTAACTGAACTGAACCTCCATAAATTTTTTCTGATGGAGACTTTTTTGGTTATTACTGATGACACTGTTGGCTAAAGTTTAACACTTGAAGTTTTGAAGTTTTAACTGAACTACTTGGTACGTTTTTTAAATATGCGCGCTTCGAAAATTTTTAAGTGCCGCGTTTTATATTCGAAGAATATCCTCAGCACTGCAAGCAACTCGCAACGCAGTCTATCTAAAAAGTTTAACCTTACTCGCAAAACGTGCTTGTTCTACATAAAACTAAAAAATCAGTGCAGAGCGTCATATGGGAGTACTTCTCCACACAAACGACGCAATCATGTTGTCGCCCGCCATCACCCACGCGAACGAACTAATTGATGAAATGCGACAATGCAACTAATTTGCATATTTCGGCTTGCAAACTCCGCCCATTGCAACGGGATTGGTTGCTATGTCATGTATATACGTAACGAGGAATGACTA
Source organism: Trissonchulus sp. WLG1_4 (assembly GCA_030248245.1). NCBI lineage: Eukaryota > Metazoa > Nematoda > Enoplea > Enoplida > Ironidae > Trissonchulus > Trissonchulus sp. WLG1_4. The sequence goes on from JASANF010016973.1 coordinate 3,497, forward strand.
ATGATTGGCGGTAAACTTACAACTAATCTGCATAAGTATAGGATTGGATGGCCAGTTTCCAAGCTGTCTGTCAAGTGCCAGACAACCAAGGGGGGCCAGAATACAAGAATTAATACGTGTGTTAAATTAATACGTCGCAAAAAGTTTAGAATGTAAACAAAATGTAAAATATTAATATATGGTTGTCACTAGGGTTTTTATTTTGCTATCAGCAAGAGTACATAATAGCGTCTCACTCTATATAGAAGAAGAGTGAGACACTCTCCAGCCTGCCTGTGTTCTAGCACAGGCAGATGCGCTGGTCGTTTTCAGGCTACATGTTGACATTCTATGCAACATGTGACTGGCCAATCAGAAGCGAGCTTCTATTCTCTGATTGGCAGACGCCTGTGCACGTGCTCCAATCATAAAACGGGATAGGGATAAAGGTTAATAACTCATTATTTATTCTTAGTCTGCTTGTAAAAACATTAAAAAAGGTTTGCAAATACCTTTGGGGATATTTTGGCAAACTTTCAGCGAAATTGATTGAGAAACTTTGAAGAAATTCAGAAAAGTTTATATCTCAACTGTTTCTCAATCAATTTCGCTGAAAGTTTGCCAACATATCCCTAGAGGTATTTACAAACCTTTTTTAATGTTTTTGCAAGCAGACTATAAATTAATAATGAGTTATTAAGCGTTTATCCCTATCTTAATGCTTATCAACGCATCAGCGATTATATACTAAAGTGTGTTACGCAGGGAATCTATGCGCTGATTGGCCAGTCACATGTTGCATAGAATGTCAACATGTAGCCTGAAAACGACCAGCGCATCTGCCTGTGCTAGAACACAGGCAAGCTGGAGAGTGTCTCACTCTTCTTCTATATAGAGTGAGAAGCTATTATGTACTCTTGCTATCAGTGAGCTTTTTGCAATTCCAGGTCCCCAATGGCAGAAAAAAAGTGCCATATATTAGGCCTATGCTAAGCATAGGCCCTGGAGTGGCTCACAGAATCAACTGTGTACTCTTGGTGCAAAAAAATGATTACAAATATTCCGCCTTCAGGCGGAATAAAAATAGCCAAAACGCTTGTGTCGAATGTCGATTCTTCACAGCAGCTGATCAAAGTTTGTCCTTGTCCCTGTCCTTGTGTCCTTAAGGCCAAGTATGAACCGGGCTTAGGGGAGACAAGATGTCTTTAAAATTATGTACAAGGGTGATAAGATTTCATGAAAATTTGATCAGGGAAAAGATTCCCTGAAAGGGACAAGATTTTTTGAAAATTTGAAGCGGGAAAATTTTTCCTGAAAAAGGGACAAGACTTCGTGAAGCTGGGACAAGATCCCCTGAAAGCGGGATAAGATTTTCTAAAGGGAGCAGCAAGATATATATTAGGGCCAGGGGGGACAAGATTTGTCACAGGAAATTTCGACACGCGATCAGCTAGTGTTTGTGACCGGCCGGCCTGATGATCGCCGGCCAGCCGAAACAAGCCGGCACCGGCCGCCCGGTTAAAAACACCGGCCGGCCAGCCAGATTCAATTCAACCGACTGACAAAATTAGGCCGGCAGAACAATCCGGCAGGCTAGGGTATGCCAAAATGACACACTGGATTTGGATCGATTGGTTTTGTCCAAAAATTTGTATATACATTAACACCACACCGCCCAGATGAGCTTCCAAAAATAGAAAGCCTCTTGAAATAAAAAAAAAGTTCAACTATGTTAATATGGAACCGCAACCTGAACCGACAAGGTCGAAACAAAACAGATTCGAAATTTCGAACAGTTCCGAATACAGAACCTACCTACCAACAGAACTACATATAGAAAAAAGTAACAACACGTAAAAGCACAATTCTTTATTACCACATATTTTTCACAAAAATACAACTACATCTAAACGGACAAAATAATGACTAAAATTGCCTATCACAAACAGTAACGTCAGCCTCCCCAGCACAAAACAAATACAAACCCAACCATTAGAATCCAGCGAAAAATCAGATTCCAATAGTTACTTGTTGTTATTATATTTCTGGTGAGTTGATCCAACCGTACTCCTGAGCAACACGCGACTGCGTGGAATAACACCTGTGGCCCCAATGCCCACATTTGCACAACTGCTACACTAGGACATAGAAACATTTACGACTAATTCATACTTGTCCCCAAGTTTCAACAGCTGTCATATAAAATCAGTTTTCAGTTCTTGGCATAGGAGTATTTCCTTAGGGACATGGACAAGAATGAACTAGTAGTCATTATGGCCGGCTGGCTATGTGTGTTATATCCAGAGACAGGTGTCATTGGGAAAGTATACAGTCTCACTGCAACACTTTCAGCCGCACACAGCACGCCCTTTCAATCTCACTCAGTCACCCAGTAAACTGTAATCACTCCACATTTATAATGACATACGAAAAACCACAAGGGCGATCAAAACATGCAGCAGCTGTCTAAATTGCCACGAATTCACTATCACAGGTGGCGGGCTGCAAGTGTGAATGAAGCACGTCAGCTGGAACCCATTCAACAATGCAGCACAATTCTCTGGGAAACAGTTGAACACAGTCTTCTAATACACAGAGAAAGGTCGGTTCCATCCACAGACCATCACAAAATATGTCAAGCCAGTGTCACGTGATTCGCCTAAGTAATGTCAAATTTTGACTAAGGGCCTATAGTTATTAAATTGCAATAAACGGACTTGATTAAGATTGTTTTTCAAATAATTCATCAATACACAGTAATTTAAGGCAGATGACAAAGTGTTATTGGATTTCAATGACTGTAATTTGGGTTGTAAACAGGAATATGCAGCTGGGCTAGGCTTCAGCAATTCGAACCCCCTGAATCACCAGACACCTGCCTGCACAGTGTCCACTCACACAGAGCCACCGCGCCACCCATTGGAAGCTGGAGTGGCATGATGTAACACGAGCGTGAGTGGAGGCCGTCTATGGATGCACCCTTCCCCCTCCCTCAACTACAGCAAATAAATAACACGGCAGTCCTATCAACTGAAGTTCACAGCTTTGCCAAAATACGCCGCCAGGTTGGCTTCTCTGAACGCCTCCGATAACGTCTAAAACAAACACTCAGCAATTAGGTAGTCAGGCAATGATTATCTTGTAAACTGCAAAGGGTTTTCACAGACAGTGCAACGATTTTCGACAAGGCTGTTAGCACATGTGTTAATAGGGCAGCACTAAGTACAGCTGACAACATCATACTAATTTCAGTTTGGCTGGTACTATTGCTTGCTTGCTTGGCCTCTGCTATTGGACTAAGTGGACTAGTGCTGAGTGACTGACCGGATGTGCATGGCAGACCCTCGCGATGTTGGTACTATTGCTTGCTTGCTTGGCCTCTGCTATTGGACTAAGTGGACTAGTGCTGAGTGACTGACCGGATGTGCATGGCAGACCCTCGCGATGTCTTCGCTGGAGGCGCCATACTCCAGGGCCAGGGCTGCCTCTGCGATCATCTCCCCAGCGCCCTGCAAACAACAATGCACACGCCGTCACCGTTCAACAGTAGCAATTAGAATAACATCATCGTCTACTGAGTTGTCAGGGAAAATAATTTATTTCTCTAGCAACTGATATGTGGCGTGTCAGCCTGACACAGGATATTTCCGTACACGTAAATCAAGTATGTTACTAACTCAAACTATAACCTGATTTGAAGATAACACACGGATAAATTCGTCAAATAGGAACGTCGTTAGTCGTTAGACGTTATTGCACAAAAAAAACAAAGATTATAGAAAATACAAAACAAAACACAAGAAAGAAAAGAAAACGTCAGACAACTGCCACAAATAAACATTGACGTTTTCAGAAATACATAAAGATGAGTGGATACTGGATATGGGTATGTGTGAAAGCAACTCAGTGCGGGCTACCTGCAAAAATAAACATTGTGCTCACCGAAATTCCAACCCGGAACCTATTTCAAAAGCACATTATGAACATCACACAATATTTTTCCCAAACGTTCAACAGACAATCATAGCAGTGGAGGGAGGCCTTACCGGTCCGATGATGTGTGCGCCGAGGAGTCTGTCTGTCTGTTTGTCGGCCATCACCTTCACGAATCCGTCCGCGTCCGCGATGGTCTTGGCCCGGCTGTTGGCCACGAACGGGAACTTGCCCACGTTGTACTTCACGCCCTCCAATAACACAAAACAATATTACAAAGCCTGTCCAGTGCTCCACACTCAACCTACTCCCAAATGACCCAATGGCAAGTTGAGGGGGGGCAGTTACCTCCTCCTTGAGCTGCTCCTCGGTCTTGCCGACCCAGGCCACCTCCGGGTGCGTGTAGATGACCGACGGGACACAGTTGTAGTCCAGATGCACCGCACCGCCCGCGATGCCCTCCACGCACAGGATGCCTAAACAGCACACCAACATGCGCTCACAACTGCACAACAGACAAGCCCGCAACAATGGACGACGTATTAAACACTCGGAGCACTGGCCTGGCCCACTGATATGGGGTCGAGCGATCACCAGGTCTCCATGAAGGGCAGTAGATCATCTGTGCTACGTCACTGTCAAGTCCTTATCAGTGAGGCCCTACCTTCGTCCTCGGCTTTGTGAGCAAGCATGGGGCCGTGGATGCAGTCTCCGATGGCGTAGACACTGAAACAGTCAACACTCAACCAACACACAACTCCACAATATTTTGTAGTAGCCCACAAGCAAGACTGACCAACACCCGGACTGCTAACGGTCAAATGCGCCAGTCATAAACACACAAACATTTGATGGTTGAGAATTAGGTGAGACTCCAGTGCAACTACAAGCAAGTTGTTGTACCTTGGCACGCTTGACTGGAATCGGTCGTTGACGGGGACCCTTCCCTTGCTGTCCAGCTGAATGCCGACGCTGTCCAGGCCCAGGTTCTCGGTGTACGGTCGCCGCCCGATGCACACCAGCAGCACGTCGCACTCCATCTAAAAAACAACACTCACTAAAAAAGCCACAAGGCACAAATTTCTTTGTAAAAAAACTTAACTAAACTTGGCCCACCCCGACTTCGTTCGTTCAAAAACAGCATATTCAACCAGGCTGTTAACTTATAAATGAGACTCGCGTGACGTGAATTGGTGCATTAGCGACAATTTTTCGCTTCTATACTCAACTTTTTGGAAAAAAATACAGGCCGGAAAATTTTTATTTAGTGCCTTGAATGTTGCTTGCTGCTATACGCTATCAGTATTAAATTTATCAAACCAAACCACGGTTTTGAAATATATAAATAAATTTACTGTTTTCTATTTGAATTTACTGTTTAAGTTTTCTGTTTCATTTGCAATTTGCATGCATGTAAGTTGAAAATTCCGCCAAAATGAGCTTATATGCTGGGTATAGTGGGTACACGTATTCTATACATATATTTTTATCTGAAAAGGTGTCTGAAAGCATCTTTTACGATGCTTTTGAGCTTTAGTCCTTCATTTTTTCCATTTTTTTCGGACCCTGGAAAATTTTACATTTTCTTCGCGGAAAATTTTCCAGTGCACAACCCTAGTTACACCAAAATTGTGTGGGTGGAGCAATTGACAGACCTGTTCAGCCTTGCCCCCCTTGGCGTCCTCCAGTGCGACTTGTATCTTGCCCCCACTCTTCTGGGCGCCAGTGACCTTGGTGTTGAGCTTGAACTTCATGCCCTGTTTCTGGAGGACCCGCTGGAACTGCTTGGAGACCTCCATGTCGATGCCCAGCCCGCCCACGTGCCCCAGGAACTCCACCGCCGTCACCTGCGAGCCCAGGCGCTGCCACACCGAGCCCCAAAACACACAAACACTAACACATATACATAGGTAAACCATGTGTGTTGAAAGAAAGAGGAGTCGCGTCGACGACTAGAGTGCTAACCACTTCACCACAGCCTCCAAGTCTCCTAGGCCCTCTTTCTTGTTTACAACAGTCGATCGTCCAACTGGCCCTCTTTCTCCCCAGCAACACACACTATGCACCCGAGGTCATCTCTCAGACTGGTCTGCCGCCTAATGCTCTGACCCACCGCATCCCACCCCCGGAAATTACAGTCCTCTTTCCTCATCACACTCATCTGGAGCCAGCAATGCTTGTCAATCAAAACTGCGCACTGACTGGTTCACTGGTCACCTTATTCATATTATAAACCATAAAAAGTCACTACTATTTCGTTAATTTACGTGCGAATGTGTGTAAGAAAAAAAGTTTCACAAAAAACCACTTGCGACTCCATCAGCAACATTGTCCAGTTGTCAACTCCAGTGGCTAATAAGTATGGGTACATTGCAACTATAGTATAGTAAGGTTTAACTGCAAGTATAGTTTGATTTAACTTGGGTCCCCACCAGAGTGCATGGGATAAAAAAATACACTTTTCAGCCATGCTCCCCAAACGAGGTGAATTACAAAAACACCTCCAGGTCTTCACACCCTCACCTAGAAATGTTGTTAGCTGTCCAATGCTCATCAACAAGACTGTGCTTAGGTCCAGGCTTAGGACTTGGGATCAGTACAAACAAGAGTACATAATAGCTTCTCACTCTATATAGAAGAAGAGTGAGACACTCTCCAGCCTGCCTGTGTTCTAGCACAGGCAGATGCGCTGGTCGTTTTCAGGCTACATGTTGACATTCTATGCAACATGTAACTGGCCAATCAGCGCGTAGATTCCCTGCGTAACACACTTTAGTATATAATCGCTGATGCGTTGATAAGCATTAAGATAGGGATAAAAGCTTAATAACTCATTATTTATTCATAGTCTGCTTGCAAAAACATGAAAAAAGGTTTGCAAATACCTCTAGGGATATTTTGGCAAACTTTCAGCGAAATTGATTGAGAAACTTTTGAGATATAAACTTTTCTGAATTTCTTCAAAGTTTCTCAATCAATTTCGCTGAAAGTTTGCAAAAATATCCCCAAAGGTATTTGCAAATCTTTTTTAATGTTTTTACAAGCAGACTATTAATAAATAATGAGTTATTAACCTTTATCCCTATCCCGTTTTATGATTGGAGCACGTGCACAGGCGTCTGCCAATCAGAGAATAGAAGCTCGCTTCTGATTGGCCAGTCACATGTTGCATAGAATGTCAACATGTAGCCTGAAAACGACCAGCGCATCTGCCTGTGCTAGAACACAGGCAGGCTGGAGAGTGTCTCACTCTTCTTCTATATAGAATGAGACGCTATTATGTACTCTTGGTACAAACAAACAAACCCGTGCATATTACGCAACTATCCTTTAGCTTTGCATTCAGATTCATGCTAGTAACAACAGCAATGCCGCAATTTCAGCACTTCTAATGACCGACCGAGCTGTCTCTTTGGGCCCTCCTCAAATTTCCACAATTAGCCCCAGCCCGTCTCGCCTAATTGGCCGGCCTTGGGGCGCCGGTACCTGAGGGTCTCAAATTTAACAATAATTACAGCTGAAAACAGGACTGGGGATAATCAGACGGTGCCCGCCCACTAAGGCGCCATCGGCTCACACAACACACATTCAATGTGATTGCTTATTAAGTATACTTAATAACTTAATCAAATAAAACAACTACAGTACGTTAAGCAGTCAGTTGTAGCACGTGTTACGAAACAAACGTCAGAATCCGCAGACTCAGTTACAAACTTACTGTATGCAACTAAAGCCCCCCTTATTGAAAGGTCAAATTTAAAAGGCAGTAAGAGTTGCACTAATTAGGTGGAAATAGGCAAGGAGTATTATAATCTCTGGTACGTAATTAACTTGAGCCACAAGGGTATAATTATTTGGCAAAAAGGCAAACGTTTACAAAAGATTTCAAGCCTGAGCGGAGTCGGTTTGCCTGCCAGCCGGGTGGCTACAGTAGGCCTTCCCAGGACCGCATCACCACAAGTTCATTCAGCCCTTCTGCACGTTACATTTCAGTCAACTTAGCCTGCGGGTTACAATTTGTCCCCTTTTAACATTGTTGTTTATTGTTTATATAGCGTATATTCACCCAAATCTTGAGATCAGTACCACACAGGGGTGGGTACCCGCGGGTTGGGTTGGGTTGGGTCGGAAAATTTTAGCCGTCGATTGACCCGCGGGTACCCACTTCAGGCTGCGCGGGTCGAAAAAATTTTTTCTGACCCGCGGAAACTGGAACCTAAGAAATTGTCGACAAGGGTCCCCCCTTGGTTTTTATAGCCCGGCCAAAAAAATTTGGGATACGTCTCCAATTGACAAAATTTGGCCTAAAATTTAAAAAAATTTTAAAATTTTTTTCCGGGGGGCTGCCGCCCCCAGACCCCTGCAAACTCTCTGGCTTACTATTCCTTGTTATTAACTTTCATGAAACCCTATATATGCATGTCTACTAGAGTACATTATGCTGTATTTACTTGTGTAATATACTGTCTGATATGAAGTTCCCACCTTTTGTTTTTATTTTACCTGTCGGAAA
>JASANF010016975.1:0-18151 GCA_030248245.1 Trissonchulus sp. WLG1_4
TTAATCGACGTAAGCGCCGCAAAAGAGTTCGCTTTAAGACAAGATCTGGCTCTATATAGTCGCAGCCGTGAGTCTCGCATGGCATAGTTTGAGTTGCACCAACTATACATATCAGCAATGTATGACGGAAACTTGTTTACAATTGCCTTGTATGCTATCCGCAGAGAATGAATCCACCTACGTCGACTCAGGGTCGTGACACTAGCTACTTCCAGTGGGTTACTGTCCCAGAGAAGGCGCCACAGTTGCCTTATTGCAGATCGTTGAAATCGCTCTAGCTTGTCCGCTAGTTTTTGGGGTGTCCCAAGTAACATTGCGCTTCCATACTCCAAGTGGCAACGTATATAAGTTGAGTACGCCTGAAGGATACACGCGGATGTCATATATGACCTTGCTTGCCGCAGTTGAGATAATGCAAAAGATGCTTTTTTAATCATATGATTAACCTGAGCCTCTTGGCTGAGTGATTTGTGAAACTGCCAACCAAGTACTTTTATTGTGTCAGCCGGCTCTAGCTTTGAGCCCAGCACATCAAGACAGTTATCTGATTGATTTTTAGCACCAATCAGCAAATATTGGGTTTTGCTTGGATTTAGTTTTAAAAAATTCAAGTACGCCCACTCATACGCACCTATTATCGCGTCTTTAAGTTTGAGTTTAACTGATTGGACGTCCAGAGCAGATTCACAATCAGTTATGTCGTCTGCGTAGCGTGTCAATAGTCCTTTTTTTGCCAGCCAAGTGAAATCCGCGACGTACAAATTAAATAGGAGAGGGGAAAAATCCCTTCTTGTAACCCTTGAGGCACTCCTTTTGTCACCACCACTGACTCTGAAACTACTTTTCCAATTTTAACTTTTTGAATACGCTGCGATAAAAAGCTAGCAAATAATGCCACTGTTGCTTCACAACACCCGAATCCCTCTAATTTAGCCAGGAGCAACTGATGGCTCACCGAGTCATATGCTTTCGAGAAATCCAAGGAGACCATACCGACAATGTTTTTGTCGTCGGCTTTTGATCGGATGTAGTCGGATATGCGCAATAGGGCTGATTCACAGCTGTGGCCTGAAAGAAAACCTGTCATATCTTCGGGGAGCAGTGGTTGAAAGTGTGGGCTCATTTGTTGCAATATAACACTTTCAAAAATTTTTGCAAAGATGGGCAGCACTGATATCGGCCGATAGTTATTATGATTCATTGCATCCCCCGACTTGTAAACAGGAGTTATTACTGCTAGTTTAAAGGCATCCGGCACACCGTTAATCCAGATAAAGTGATTGACCAAGTCTACGATTGGGGTGGCCATGGTGTGCCGAAGTCGCTTTATCACAAACGCAGAAACACCATCATGGCCAGTTGCTTTATCAACCTTGAGTTTGGTCATTATTTCCAACACAGCCTCTTCTGTTGTGAATTGTATGGAAAATCTCGGAAATTTTTTTTCTCTAATAGCTTGTAAGCTTGAATGCTGCCAAAGCTCCTGTGGAGAAAAATCGGGTGGGTCAGAAACAATGGTGGAGAAGTGATTATTTATTAAATGAGCAAGGTCGCGATCGTTGTCAATTCTAGTGCCATCCTTGACAATAGCTGTAATCGGTGGGTCTTTGCTCTTACCAAGACTTGTGAACCGTTGGAGCACTTTATGAAAAGTACGGCTTGAACCCTGGTGGACTAGGCGGCTCATGTATGCCTTACAAGCTTTTCTCTTTAGTTGCGTAACCTTATTTCGCTGACGTTTGAAAGCAATAGAGTTAGCTGCAGTTCGGGGAAGTTTTGCAAGCCTATCACGAACCTTTATTTCCTTTTCGATATGGTTTGTTAGCCAGCCTGGGCGATTTCCTTTAACCAAGCGACTTGTATGTACTGTGTGGCTATCCCGACATTGTTTAAAGCAGGTGAACCAATTGTTCCAGACCGCGTTCGCATCCTGGCATATTTCACCGGTGTGGTCATTGAAACACTCCGACCAGTCTACACTTCGCAAACTTTCGGCAAGGGATATCCATGCGGTATTTGGAACAAACGCACGCTTTATCAACTTTGGAGGGAGTCGTTCCGGAGCTAGTTGACAACGGCAAAGACATAAGTTATGATCTGACGCACCACTTACAATAACATCGGTATGCGTCACTAATTTCGGCATACTAACAAGTATAACGTCTAGTAAAGTACCCGAAGCAGGCCGTGTTACCTGCTGAATAACATTTGTTAGGTTGTAAATATTACAACAATCAATTAAACATTTTGTTGCAGGAGCAAGTGGACTAAACAAATCACAATTAAAGTCCCCTGTTACCATAATTTGACAACCTTCCCTTAGCAATTTTTCAATAGTGTTACCAATGTTATGAAAAAAATTTGAAACTGACGAGTTCGGTGGCCGATATGCGGTAATCACTCCAACCTTTTTGTACCTAGTTTCTGCGATAATCACCACTGATTCTATTTCAGGAGATTCTAGACAAAATTTTCTAGTAACCTTTAACGTTTCTTTGCAATAGAGCGCAACACCACCGCCATTACCATACTGTCTGTCATTCCGGTGACACTTATAGCCTTGCAGAGAAATTTGTTTGTTTTTAACAATCTTGGACAACCGTGTTTCTGAGATACTGATGATATCAGCGGAATTAGTTTCAGCCATGTTTGCAAGTTCATCACATTTAAGTCTTAGTCCATTAATGTTCCAGTGCAATAAGGTCACAGTTTCACGCTTGTTCCCCATTGAGTCTAATAGTTGATGGTTTATACCAACGGCGACAGCGAACCCGCGCGGGCCAGAAATCTTCACTGTAAACGCTTTTTAGAGAGTCTTTGTCCACGGTGATATGGAAACTTTGTAGATGGCTATCCTCCTTAGACACCACGTTTACATTGTAAATACGCACCCCTTTAGACTCACAGTGCTGCTTAACAGCATCAGCAGTGCACGTTTTACCTACATTACATATGAAAATATCAGCCTTCGGCATTGCACCGCAGAAATTTGTTTGCTCACTAGTCCCGGCTCCGACAGTTACTTTGTGAACACGACGCCGCTTCACAAGTTGCCATTGATCTTCCGACTTCACGGCATTTCTTGTCGAAGAGTTATGGAGCTGCACAGGTACATTTACCACGCTGGGTGTCGCTACGGCCGCATACGAAAGGTGAGGTCTTGTCTCTTGGCAAACGCTCTTTGTAGGGTTCTGACTAAAGACTTTGTGTTGTATCAGGCTTATTTGGGCGTCTTTGGCTTTGTCACGTCGCTCTAACCTTTCTACACGCCGCAGCAAGTCATTTACAGCGCTATCAGTTGCAGCATTTTGGACAGGCTGTTGCGTAACCGCGTTCTCGCTACCATACATTTCCAAAATAGGTAGTAACAAATTGAAAGATTCTGCTAAGCCAACAATAGCTGTTTTAGCAATTTCGTAGCTTTGATCATCCATGTCGTCACGGAAGTTTTCTCCGCATGTGCGCTTTAGGAAGTCCTCAGTCTCGTCGACATGTTCACCATCGTCGGATAGACCCAGCCCTTCTGCGAGACTCAACAACTCTTGCAGCAGATTTTTCTTCCAGTTTATGGAAGCCATTTTGAGAAAGTTTGGTAAAAAACACGCGACTGCAATCGTAGCAATCGTAGCAATACATCCGATTCTACTGTAACATGATAATAAATGATTGTTAGAATATATACCTCCATTTTTTGTTTGTTATTTTCTAAAATATTGACATGAAGATCCCAAATAAAACAGAATTGAATAAATGATGCTGTTTTTAACTATTTTTCAAAATTATCTGTTAAAAATATGCATGAAAAAATTAACTAACACAAAAAACTTGAAATTCAAGTGTTAAATTTAAGAATCAGGTGCAAAGTGTGTTTTGCAGTTTTAGTCAAAATTATACGCACTAGCCATGTATTAATAATCATAGCAATTAGCTGTAGTAGGAGATAATTCTAAGGTAGAGTACCGTGATTCGTGCATTTCTAATTATGGCTGAGTCAATAGTGTGTCGTAGTTGAGTGTCAATCAACAGATTCGAAATTGGTTTAAAATAAAAAATAAGGCGCTTTTGAGTATATAGTGAGTGAGTAGCTACGTAATTTAGAACTTACATTGAGCACTCAAATCTGTATGGGCTGTATATTATCTGTCACTAATCAGAAACGGTTCACCTTTATCGAACGTATATATTTTGTGGTTACGTAACGTCACAGCGTCATGTCATCACTTATTGACAGTTGTGACAATTTTTCACAAATGACGTTAAATTTGTCGCGGTATCAAATGTTCCGAAAACCTTTGCAATAAGGGTTGACTACATAGCGTGCACAATGTGCGATCAAACTGCTATAATAATTGCATTCAAACTTAACTTATGAAATAATAAATTAACTAGACTCAACTTGAAACAATCTGATATGTTCAAACTAGTCTAAACTAGACCCACTAGACCCACAGACATTTCAGATACAAAAGGGTTGCCTTTGCTTCGCAACTGGTCGGCAACCCAAAAATAGTCGAAAAGTAGTCGAAAAATAGTCGAAAAGTAGTCAAAAACAAGGCGAAAATTAGTCGAAAAGTAGTCGAAAATAGTCGAAAAGTAGTCAAAAATTAGGCGAAAAATAGTCAAAAAGTAGTCGAAAAAAGGCAAATACCAGTCGAAAAGTAGTCGACAAAAAAGGTAAATAACAATTGAAAAGTAGTCGAAAAAAGGCTAATAACAGTCGAACAAGTAGCCTCAAAAGGGGAAAGCTTCCTTCCAGGTGTCTACTTTTCAGGGTAAAATAAATTGGTTATATTCGACACTTTACCGGAGGCCACAGTATTTTACTCTACTTTCTACCTAGCTTACTCCTACCTAATCTAACTACGTAGTACGTACAAAAAACAGTGCTGCAGGATGTTAAGCATACCGCTGCATCCAGCCGTTTGGCTTGAAAGTAACACTTTGATCTGAGCTGAGCAAATCAGCTCTAACAAGCGATAAAAAGTGTTTTTGAACGACTCTTATATACTGCTGGTGAAACATTACGGTGCCGATTTTGAAAAATAGACGTTATTTAGACGCCTATTTTTCGACTACTTTTTGCCTACTTTTGTTACGATTGAAAACAGTCGGAAAACAGACGTTATTTAGACGTCTATTTTTCGACTATTTTACGCCTTTTTCCGTTACGATTGAAAACAGTCGAAAAATTGACGTTATTTAAACGCCTACTTTTTGACTATTTTTCGCCTACTTTCGTCACGATGAAAACAGTCGGAAAATAGACGTTATTTAGACGCCTATTTTTTGACTATTTTACGCCTTTTTTCGTTACGATTGAAAATAGGCGAAAAATAGGCGTCTAAATAACGACTGAATTTCGACTATTTTTCACTGGGGTAAATTAGACGAAAATTAGACGTTATTCAGGCGCCTAAATTTCGACTGAATTTCGTCTAATTTTCGCCTATTTCAAAAATAGTAGAAAAGTGGATGCCTTATTTTCGTCTAATTTTTGCCATTTTTAAAAATAGTCGAAAATTAGGCGCCTTATTTTCGACTAAAAAGTAGTCGAAATTCAGTATTTTGGTTTTAGTGTGTGTCTTTACACGTTCGTGCCTGAACTGGGTTTGTAGGGCTTTCCATCCCTCGCTCCTATTAGTCAAAATTGTAGGCAAATACCCAACATGACTTTCCATCCTTCGTCCTATTGGTTACGCAAAATGAACCCCTAGAATGGTAAAAAGATTCAGTAGGCGCCCACCCCCCCCACACCCCTCCCCCGGGGTTGGGTTTGTAAAGCTTTCCATTCCTCGCTCCTATTAGTCAAAATTGTAGGCAATTACCCAACATAACTTTCCATTCTTCGCTCCTATTGGTTACGTAAAATGAAACCCTAGAAGGGTAAAAAGATTCATAAATAAATAAAAAGATTCGTAGATAAAGTATTCTCTAGCATATTAATATTCTACTAAAAACAGATCATTAAAAGAAATAACCAAAAAACATACATAACTTACTTGTTAAGCAGGAAAAGAACGAGAAATAGTTTAAAGCAATAATGAGTTAATAATCATAATAATATAATAATAATCAAGTTCAAGCAGCGTCCAAGCGCCTAAATAGCGCAAATAGCACCATCTGGTGCAATAAGCGCTATTTTTTGAGCCTACGAAAAAAATAGCGCTTATAGCACTTTGATGCGCTATCGTTTTGCTATATGCGCTATTTTTTTATATCGTCGACTAGAACACTAAAAAAAAATTTAAAATAATTCTAATTTATTGAGGGACCGTATACTCATTAAAAAGGACAAAAATTTTCAATAAATTAGCCAATAGCACAAAATAGCGCCTAAATAGCGCAAATAGCACCCTCACATGCTATAAGCGCTATTTTTTAAGCCTACGAACAAAATAGCGCTTATAGCACTTTGATGCGCTATCGTTGTGCTATATGCACTATTTTCTTATATCGTCGACAAGAACACAAAGAAAAATTTAAAAATAATTTTAAAATTATTCTTATTTATTGAGGTACCGTATACTTACTAAAAAACAAAAATTGTCAATAAATTAGCCAATGGCACAAAATAGCGCAAATAGCACCATCTGGTGCAATAAGCGCTACTTTTTAAGCCTACGAAAAAATAGCGCTGATAGCCCTTTGATGCGCTATCGTTTTGCTATATGCGCTATTTTTTTATATCGTCGACTAGAACACAAACAAAAATTTAAAAATAATTTTAAAATTATTCTAATTTATTGAGGTACCGTATACTTACTAAAAAAACAAAACTTGTCAATAAATTAGCCAATAGCACAAAATAGCGCCTAAATAGCGCAAATAGCACCCTCAGATGCTATAAGCGCTATTTTTTAAGCCTACGAACAAAATAGCGCTTATAGCATTTTGATGCGCTATCGTTGTGCTATATGCACTATTTTTTTTTATATCGTCGACAAGAATACAAACAAAAATTTAAAAATAATTTTAAAATTATTCTTATTTATTGAGGTACCGTATACTTACTAAAAAAACAAAAATTGTCAATAAATTAGCCAATAGCACAAAATAGCGCCTAAATAGCGCAAATCAGGTGCTATAAGTGCCTGAGCGCTATAGCGCAAATAGCGCATATAGCACCTTCGATAGCGCATATAGCGCCACCCCAGGGGGGTAACGAACGCGACAGCCTTCAGTATCCATCGATTTTCGTCAATTTTTCTTTATAAACACCGGAATGTTCAGGTTTTTTTGACGTCTCGGGTCAGTTTTTGGCGCTTTTTTTATTTAAGCATGTTAAAATTTTGAAACAATGTCGAATTCGCCATAAAATCAGCTTTGTAAAAAATTCCAGCTAAAAAGTGGGACAGCAATTCGAGCAATTGGTGGAAGCTGTTATGCCAACATGGCAAAACTTGCTTCTCTGGATCCATTAAATATAATATTATTACAATCGATGAAGTATTTATAAAGTTATAATCTCATCATATATGAAGCAATTTTATAATTTTTGTCCCTATTTGTAATAAATCCATTATATGGGGAGAAAAATTCCCTGACCAAAATTTTAATGCTATGTAACAAGTGTTCTGTGGCTCAGCCAGTTGAAATTCAATTTTAACCCTTTAATTCCCAGAGCTGCCATTTGGCACATCACGTGATGAATACCCAATCGGGGGCCATAAAACTTGACTTGTTCATTCTATTCAGCTGAACTGCAAAATGTTTTTTCAGAAAGCTCACATCTTTATATTTAGTGGCCAAATTTTGAATCTTCTGCCACACAACAAAACCTATGCTTCCATAAGCAATGTGCAAATTTAACTTTTTTTCATCGCAAAAGTAGTATTTTCTTTGTGACCTCATCAAGATTTTGTGTTGCGCCGCTAGCAGTCAACTTTGTCTGCATCAGATACAACAAATGTTGTACTCTATTGCTAGCCTTCAATTATGGCAAGCGCACGACTTTTGTGTTAATACTCTAGGGGGAGGTACATATTATGCCTGAGCGATGGCGCAATTTTTTCACAAATTCTCAAATTTGAGCGCTTATAACGCAAAAACGGTGCGTCCTAGACAATTAATCGACTAACTATGTTTTGTGCACCATTAATTTCTCTATCGAATGGTGGTTTTGCGATCTCTCTACGATGCACGTAACTCGAGCAATGATCAAAAAACTAGAAGGTGTCAGAATCAGGCTGCCTGGCGCGAGATGCTCTGGGCATTAAAGGGTTAAGGAGGAAATGTTGAATCGCAAATATTGCAATATTTTTTGCCTGGTTGCAATTTTTTGGTAATATTAGCTTGAAATCGCTCAGTTTTGAGCTCGCGGATCAACAATTTTTGGATTCAGTTTTTCTTATGGAGGAAATGTTGAATCGCAAATATTGCAATATTTTTTGCCTGGTTGCAATTTTTTGGTAATATTAGCTTAAAATCGCTCAGTTTTGAGCTCGCGGATCAACAATTTTTGGATTCAGTTTTTCGACAAAAATGGCACCTCGGCAAAATAATTGTCTTTAATTTAAGCGATAGATTGTTAAATTTGGTTGAGGCTCCATTGAGCTACGTCATTTCAAAAATTTGTCAAATTTTTCAAAATTTCGATTTTGATGCAGTCATAAAATTGGCTAAAATGTTCCGCTAAAAATGCTCGCCTGGCGTTCCTTTTTGGCGTTCCTGGCGTTTTGAGCCAATCAGCAGACGTACATTCTTCGTACATGATAAGGTAGCCAACGGTTTGCATTGGGTGAAGCTTTCACACTGAAATAATATGTAAATTAGGTTTACTAATCAGGTTCATCAGTCAGTCATACAGTTTGTTTCCGCTAGTGTTGGTAGACGATAGCCAGAATCAACGATGAAGAGTCGCAAAGGGTTGGGTTAAAAATTCTGAGCCGAGGGTCAGCTCGCAAATACCCACTTCAGGTTAGATTATTAGCTTCACAAGGTAATCAAGCTGCAAGCCTTCCCCAAATGTCTGTATAAGGGCAAAAGACTTATTATTAAGTTGACTATCAACAGCAAAACTACCTAAGCAAGTACTAAAAATGGCAAGACTGATCATTGCCAGAATGCCAAGCAAGGTACATACATACTGAACTAAAATAAATATAAATAGATACTTGCTTTATAAAAATTTAAGTACTTATTTCTGAGTAGGGTCGGCATTCAAAATTTAAGCCATGTTTGCCGTATAGAAATATTACAAACAATAGCAGTAAAGTCACAAGGTTAGAAAGTGGCGTGTACGAGAGTCAGAAAAAGTAATTTTGTGGGCTCGCACGTGTTCAACTATGAACTGAACTTGGACCACGATGCACGCGCTGCAGAAACCAGACACAGTACAAAGCTGTTAATCGTCAACAATGTTCATTGTATCAGCAATCATGGTGAAACATGTCACGACGAACTTTATTGTCCATGAACTTCACTGAATCACTTAGTTCATGAATCGAACTTCAATACCAACTGGGGCCTGTTGCTCAACTTTACAAGTCTTACAATTGTAACAATTGTAGTTTTGTGTAGTTTTGGCATTAGCTCGAGCTATGTAGATTGATAACTATAGCAATGGTCCAATAGTTACCGACACTAAAGTACGGTTTGACCCAAGCACTCACTTATGCTTATTTAACTTAAACTATTATTTAACTGCCGTAAAACTGGAAAGTTTGGCGATTTTTCAGATTTCAAGGGTCAGAATTTTTTTGAGATTACGAAGTTTGCAGTGGATACGTGCGGGTAACCCGCGTTTTTAATGTTTCTACCCATACCCAACCCAACCCATAGGTACAAAGGTACGAACTAGAGTTTGCAATGGGTCGAAAATACGAACCCGAGATAAATTCCAACCCGACCAGACCCGACCCGAACCAACCCAACCGCTCGTCAAGCTGCTATACAAACTTTCAAACACTAATTTTTTTGACAATTGTTTGTTATTAGTTTTTCGTGATATGTAGGTGATACGCTCCGCGAAACTCTTAATAGTCATTCTGCCACGAGTCCATTAGATTGAGAAAATGGTCAAAATTATTGAAATTTAATGTTTCAGGTTTAATGCTAACTAGGATTTATACCCACAACTTTTGACCCGAACTGACCCGCTCAACCCGCGGGTCGGAAAATTTCAACCCGACCCGTGCAAGCCCAACCTGACAAGACCCGACATGACCCGAACCGATTTGCGAACTCTAGAACGAACGACCCGTGTTTATTGTTATTATTAAAATTGAATTTCAACTGGCTGAGCCACAGAACACTTGTTACATAGCATTGTAATTTTGGTCAGGGAAATTTTCTCCCCATATAATGGATTTATTACAAATAGGGACAAAAATTATAAAATTGTTTCATATATGATGAGCTTTTAATGAAGTTTAGGTGTAAGTGAATAATTATTAAAAACTAAACCTGGCGCGTAAAGAACGTCAATATAAATTGGCAACCAATCAAATAGAACGAAACAGATATCGTGATTGCAAAATAATAAAACGATGCCAAACGGAAAATTTGAGAAACAAAACGTGGGCTGCTAATTAGAATTGTGAAAATTGTGGCACAATTTTACAATTCTAGTCAGCATAAAAATCTACAATTCTGTTTATGAAACCCACAATTGTAGCCACAAACCTAGGATTGTAGCAGCCTGTGTTAAAGTGTGCCTGTGCCAGCGTATGTTAACGTGCTGAGAGCACCTACAATTGTAGCCTTTATGAAACCATTGTGAATCAACAATTGTAGGCTTTCACAATTGTAGGCGTTTTGGTGAAACTGAAATTTTACAATTGTAGTCCACAATTGTAGGATTGTAATTTTATGAAACCGTTTTCGTATTCAAGTATTTAGTTGAAAATCATTGTTATGCATCCTTTTTTTACAATTTTTCAGTTTGAACAAGTTGATTTAATAACTCTTTAGATCTGAAATAAATTTTGCGTAAAATTTTGCTGCCAAAATGACTTTAACTACTTCACATTTGTGTGCTTCAATCCTAGTATTGTAGAAAAATTTTTTACAATTGTCTACTACAATCCTAGGATTGTGGAAGAACATTCCTAGGATTGTGATTTCACAATTGCAGCAGCATATAAAATGCACAGCTGGTTTATGAAAATACTTTTTGCTACAATTGTAGTTTCTCCCTGCTGTCGCGCGCTTGCTACAATTGTAGAATTGTAGTTTTATGAAACCGGCCCCTGATCTGTCTGAAGATGTTCAACCCTGCATCAGTCAATTAGCTGCCGTAACTGCAGGAAATAGACAAAGAAATTACATCTCAACCTTTAACAACATCGATCCATTGTAATAGAAACGAGAAGCACAAACAAAAACTAAACAGTAATTGGAGCTCTAGTTTTGTCTAGGGCCAACCTTGACCCTTGTGGGGGTCGAAGGGGTCAAAAAGAGTCAATATTTGAAATTGGAATTTTGATTTTTTTGCGTTAATTTGGACCCCTGGTTGAACTGTCGTGTTTTGTCTGGAACCGTCGCGAACACCACTACTCCCCAGGGAGTCAATAGCGGTCGATCAAGTACAACAAAACTTCATAGTATGCTTCACCTTAATCGGCTCTTATACTTAAAGAATAGCGCGTAGTTAAGCAGCTTCTCATGTTTATTGGTTTTAATGAGCAAAACACAAAGCATGGTTCCTTATCTGATCTTCTTAGTATGATTACAAGCATAAAATAACTTTGTTTTGCATTGCGATAAAACATAAATTTGGAGCGCCATTAAGATGACAGTTGGTGCGAAGCTAAAAGGACAGAATTCAGTGTTTAACAGAAAAGTTATGGTAATGATTTCCTGTACAATGCTTATCAAATTAGTTATCACAATAATTCAGTAAAGTTGTTTACTACACATACTGTAATACCACAGAGGAGAACGTAGGGGCTCTGTAGTTTTGCTTGACCTTAAAATGAATTAAAAAATGTTGTGTCATGTGACAGTGTGTGCAACTTTTAATGAAACGTTAGTTTTTTCCGTGGTGTTGCTGTTGCTGTGGTTGTTGCTTACAGAGTCACAACAGAACCCAGTTTTCTAGCTGTGCCTTCGCGATTATAAAGCTAATCTTCTATTACCATAAACCATAAATAATCAAACTTTGCCATGCAGCTGTGACACTTTTAAAGAGGTCAGGTTATCGATGAGACGACTTGTATAACGTTTTGCTCCCTTGGTTTCTGCCTGTTTAGCCCCAATACGGTGAAAAAGACCGTTTTTGACCCAGCAGTTTTAATCTATTTCTTGAGAGTTTTAGCTTAACGCTAGCACTAGATTCAGTCTACCACTAAACTCTCCTTCAAACGCATTTTTAAGGCATCCCATGTTTAATTCCCAAGTTTATTAGCACTATTTATTTTTGCATTGCTGTTGGTAATTAATAGGTATCTTAAGGGGGCGCTCTGAGTAACTTCCAATAAATCAAATTGCTATAATTGCTTGTTTCTTGCTGATACGAACTTTTTTGATTAAATGCAATCAAGATAAACACTAGGCAAGCATTTTTGCAAAGTTTGATGAGTCTCGGAACATTTTAGCAAATTTTATGACTGCATCAAAATCGAAATTTTGAAAAATTTGACAAATTTTTGAAATGACGTAGCTCAATGGAGCCTCAACCAAATTTAACAGTCTATAGCTTAGACAATTATTTTGCCGAGGTGCCATTTTTGTCGAATTTTCGTTACCGGCGACAAATTTTTACTTATTTTAATTGCTATTAAAAGTGACGTTTTAAAAAGCCTATCATATTGAGTCAAATCATAATAATTACAATTCAAGAAGTTCGGCTCCTCCATATACATTTGCTCTAACAGTCTGCAAAGTTTCAAGCGGATCGGTTTTCACAGCTGACAGTAATCTTAAAAAAATGTACGCTGTAGCCCAATTTCAGAAACTTGAAGTTTGCCTACACATACGTATTTCCCAAAAAATAGAGCTAATTTTTCTGTACTAAAATCTGTTGAGAAAAGTTTCAGAAACCAAAAAGTAGCTAACGAAAAATTGGTTTGAAAAATAGTGTATTTTTGTCAATGCTGGTCAACGCAATTGGGAAAATTTTTTAGAAAGGTTTGCCTACACAAACGACTTTTTGAAAAATTGCAACTAGCAATTAGCTACATAGATTGTACATAGAACCGTTTCAAAAAGTACCAAAAGCCATATAGAATTTTTTGGTATATCGATTTACAGTTTTTTTCCCATTGAAAAATAAGTAAAAATTTCAAGTTGAACAATGAATATACATCAAATGAAAGCTAATTTAATTTGCAACAACTTTTCTTCTTGAGTTAATTAACGAAAACTTACGTGAAAAATTTTATAGCCCAAAGTCGGTTATTCAGAGCGCCACTTTAAAGTCGATTAAAGGCAGTACTAACGTTTACAAGATTTTTCCTAAAAATTTGGGAAACAACGGGATTTCACGGAAATTATATTGTTGTTCACAGACGCTGCTAGACATAAGTAATACCGTGCTTGCCTTCCAGTATTTTGTGTATTAAAGTATTGAAGTTTCATTCAATAACGTTATTTATCCACAAAATTTGACTACGCTTGAAATTTTTGTAAACAATGCTGTCAACATCTTTTATGAAAGTGGCCAAATCGTACTATCAATTTCTTAGGCCATTGGCCCAATTTTCGGACTCCTATTGTCCTTTTGACAACTTGTCACAGGTGGTAAAAAAAGCCATAAAGCCAAAGAGTCACGTGGATGTGGGGTCCACAGTCTTTTAGTGGTAACTCATTAAATAGAAAATTTTTAATAACAAATGAATGTGAGCCGAGCATGCATTTGCTATTTAAAATTTTCTGTTTAGTACACTGTGTTGTGAGGTCCCTTTTAGTTAAAAACAAGTGGGTCCTCAATTATTTATATACTCGTTTTATAATTATCTATAAACTTTTAATATTTTCTTTATTTGTGTCAATCCTAAAATTTTTTTATAATCTTACGTGTAAATCAGCACATGTTTTATTTATTTGTATATGGGATTAAATGTGTATTTACTTGAATGTGTAGACAATTTATAGGTCTCACACTCTTCCATTTTACCGTCCTATAGACTAAGATAAATCACAAAAAATTAACCTTCTGTTACTTCTGCTTTTTCACGCCTAGAAAATAAGTTCTAGATATTAGTGTTTTTTACCTATTACGTATCAAAAGTCTCTATATAATGTTCTGCGTTTAGGTCTACAAGTAAGATATACATATATGTTAAGTTATTCTTGTACTGTGCTATACAAAGTTTTCGTGTCCTGTGCGCAAAAAAAACTGCCCCACTACGAAGATTCTTAGCTAAATTTAGTTTTACTTCTATTAATTTGCTGTCCTGACTGCATTAATCATTTTCAACTGAAGTTTTCATTAACCACAGAGGACCTTCAATGAGCCGATGGCCGCCACTAACAGTTAAACTACTCAAACTTCTAAAACTGCTTGAACTACTTAAACTAGGAATAGTATCGATGAACTAATTGACGCAATCTGAGAGATTATGCTTAGCTCATGCTTGATTCGGTTTACAACCGAAAGTGATCCCTGGTAGGGCTGGGCACGGTTACAAAATCACTATCCGTGTACACGGTTAGTTTCGAAGGCTAGTAACCGCGTGTACACGCTAACTAACGGTTACTGCAATTATCCGCGTGTACACGCTAAGTATCCATGTAGCCGTTTACACGGATACTAACCGTGTAAACGGTTACACGGTTACTAACAGTTACACGGTTACTAAACGGTTACACGGTTACTAAACGGTTACACGGTTACTAAACGGTCACAAGGTTACACGGTTACTAAACGTCAAAAGCAGAGGGGGAGGAATAACCAAGGGAAGATACGAACCACCCATCTGTAGATCTGCAGACCAGCAAGCTACCATATCAGCTACTGGGACAACGCTGAGCCGTCAGTATAAATGCCTTTATATATCTTGAAGAATATAGCTTGCACACACATGTGTATATGAAGTAATACATAAATCCAGCAGCCAAACGAACATTTTTCTTAACGGGTACACGAAGTCGGAAAACGGATAGTGTAACCGGTTACACTATCCGTTTAGAGTAACCGTTTACACTATCCGTTTAGAGTAACCGGTTACACTATCCGTTTAGAGTAAACGGTTACAGTATCCGCGGTTACTATGTCTTAACGTGTACACGCTGTAACCGCTAAGTAATCGCGGATAGTGACCCCTAACCGTGTACACGCTAAGCTTAGCGTGTACACGGTTACACGCGTGTACACGGTTCATACCGTGTAACCGTGCCCAGCCCTAATCCCTGGCACGTCCCTATGAATGAATGCTTTATTAAAGAATTACAAGCATATTATTCCCATATAGAACCTACTATGCTGATAACAACAACAAAAAAGCTAGCATAGCAGCGGTACAAAAATATCAGTTATTTAAAACATAAAATAAAAGGTTAATCACAAAACTGCGACAGTCAGAGATAGACATTTGTAATGTTTCTGTTATAAAAGTTGCATCGACGACTGAAAGCTTGAAGTAGAAATTTAGAAATTTGAAGTAATTTAGTGATTTCATTGGTTGTCATAATCAAGGTAAAAGAATGATTTAAATTTACTGAATTAGGCACTTCTAAACAAGTATTAAGTCGAAGATCTGAGTAAACAGGACAAACTAGAAGCATGTGAATTTCATCTTCAATTTCGTTCAAGTTACAAACACGACTTAATCTTAACTCTCTGGGTACACGGTGTGATTCCCTTCTATTCCAACGAAGTCGTGACCGTGAGATCTCAACCGAAATTTTATAAATGCTTTCATCAAATTTTTAGACTTAATTTTGTTAAGATAAGTTTCAAAACCAAATAGCGGTTTGAGCTGTTTGCATAATTGTAAGCTAGGAAGCCTGGCAAGTTCCGTTTGCCGTTCTAGAACTAAAAATCTATCTATAAGACATTTTCTTGCCTTATTCAGAAAATGATTAATATTTTCTATTATTTGAGACTCCCCAAAACTCAATAGGTGCAATTGCTTTAACAGGCTGACTGTTACCCAGGTGCAAGCATTTGGACAAATCATAACAGTTTTACACAACATAAAATATGACTGTTTGACTAGTGAGTTATCATCTAAGACTATTATTTTTGCCCAATATTGTAGCATGTAAAGATAGCGGTTTAAGGTGGTAGTGTCGCCAAAGCAGTTTTGCTCAAAGGCTGCAAAATGAGAACTTTTTGCTTTGAAATTGTACGTTCACTGAGAAACTAGTGAAATGCCATATGGCGTCAAATAAATACTGCCAGACACTAGACTACCAATATCTACCAATATTTTTAACCAATCACCATTTGTGAGGCAGACATCACACAAAAGAGGCATAAAAGTTCAAAAAATCAAGCCAGATATCAGATTGGCCAGCTTGTGAAGTACATGTAATGTTTTGACGCACATTTTTTTGCCACAAATAAGAAAAATGAAAAATGAAGGTTTGTTTTTCTTTTGATTTCAAAATAAGTGTCTAAATTTTTCAAAATTTATCATTATTGCTGTGAGTACTTCACAGGTTACGCACAGTTTCACAGTTCCAACAGCCATTACTCCACAACTACTCAAGCCATTTGTACTAAATTTTGTGTGCATAAACTAGAGTATATGTGCTTTTACTTTGTGTAAAGAATCTAAACAAAAAGTTTTTTAATTGTGACGAAATTATCGAATGTGAATAGGTTGTTAAAACGTCATTTTTCCGACCTTGCGACTTCACTGCTAATTCTTCTGAATCATCAATTTTTCTGAAACTTGGCAAACATATTAATTTCGAAATATATTTTTAGAATATATAAAAAACAATGACTTATCTTTCACTAAAAAAGTTTTGTAGTCGCGCAAAATCGACTGCTTTCGCGACACTACCCCCTTAAGACTAAAGGAAAACGTTCAAGTTCGCCATAAACAGCAACCGACGGCGTTGTTATTTTAAGACTTAAAATTTGTTTTAAAAAAGAGACATTGTTTTTTTCAGTAATATCTCGTGATGTGTTAATCATTGAAATTCTATTTTTAGGGAAAGTACATTAACCCCAAATTTCGGAACCATAATGTAGCACTGAGGTAACTAACGTGTCAAACAGTTCAATTTGAAACCTACGAATTAAAGAAACTGTGAGTGTTGAGACTACGGCAAAGAAAGACTATCGTGATTACACATGCCCCCCTTGTGTGTTCTGGTCGACGATATAAAAAAATAGCGCATATAGTAAAACGATAGAGCATCAAAGTGCTATAAGCCCTATTTTTTCATAGGCTTAAAAATAGCGCTTATAGCACGTGAGGGTGCTATTTGCGCTATTTAGGCGCTATTTGCTAATTTATTAAAAATATTTGTCGTATATGATCTCTCAATTAACAAAAAAACTAATGTGATTTTCAGTTTTTGGTTTGTGTTTTGATCGACGATATAAAATATTGGCGTCATTTAGGCCCTATTTTTTGGTATTTTATTGCATTGATAAGATTACTTTTATTACTTAGCAACAAAAAAGAGAAAAGTGTTTTTAACTGGACATAATAATAGCGCAAATAGCACTTAGGGGTGCCGGTGTGGGCTAAATTACTGTTCCTGGGTATGGTGCTTACACGCAACATATACACTGCTTGGTAACATTAACTCAATGGGTTTCGTTCTTGCACATACCCCCCAACTAAAAGTCCTATGGTCAGCAGCAGTGAGTTGGGAGCTAAAATTGACCTAAGCCAAAACTGTGAGTGAAAAGCATTTAGCGTAGCTTTTAGCTGACTGCACACCAGAAATTGGCATTGAACGTTGGATTTACATTAAGCAAAAATATTGCAATAACAGAGCAAGACAGTTGGAATAGTATTGAAATCATGAAGTTTCATACCAAAACCGAAAAGTGTGAATGTTTTACTAAAACTTAAAAACTGAGTTATGTAAAACTTCAAAATCCTCAGTCAAACGGCTTCGGCTTAGTAAGTAAACTTAATTATTGATGTCATTTTTCCTGTTGTGTCACAGCACAACAGGTCCTTAATTTTGATTTTGGCGGATAGTATGGAGTGTGGCTAAGCGTGTGTGTTTGTTTACTGTACAGTTTGGATTAACTGTGCGCGCGTGCACACGATTGCTCAGAAGAAAAGATACATAGAAA